>JABXWE010101876.1:0-13299 GCA_014611495.1 Limonius californicus
TTTAACTAAGTGTATAAATTTTTGTTATCTCGCTTCATATGTATTATAATATGTGCCCAGTAATATATAAATATTAATGGTAAGTGTTTGCAAAAGAATAATGCGTTCCTTAATCTAATCTTGTCTTTTTTGCTTTATTTTATGTGAAGTATTTTCTGAAGAAGCCCAATTTCCTGTGGCGAAACGTAAAAAACATGTTAAAATTGTGACATTAACTTCTACTTCCTGTTGAAGTTTGATCTAAATACACATTTATATTTAGCGGAGATTATTTCTCTACCTATTTTTTCCCTTAATATGTAAACCACGCCAAAAAGGCAAACATATTTACTGTTATCATATAATTCTGACCAACTAATAGACAGATGGGGAAGAAGTGTGTCAGAACAATTCTTCTTCTTCGGATGCTTTTGTGTCTTACAGGATGTTCCACGACGTTAGGTCACTGCTTCGTGTACGTAATTTTTAGACCAAATACAGTTCAAAATTCTAATAAAGTTATGTCCTTAAGTAAACCGTTTTCAAAATACATAGCGCTAAATTATCATTTATTAAATAATTAATTAATTAAATAATTTTTTCTATTTCGGTTTTATAAAGCCGTTCTAAGCGCACTGTTTTAGCTTAAAAACAGTACGTTAAGGAGGCCTATAATCGTACTGTTTTTAGTTTGTTTTTTTACGATGTTGGTAGTTCGATTTGAATTTGAAAGTTTGAAATGTCAGTTTCAGCCACCTGTCAGTGCTGCCATAAGTGTTTATAAAAACTCCCTAGTAATCGATTTGACGTAAAATTTTCTACATAAATTTATTTAAAATACTCTTAAACTTCCTCAATAGAAAATATAGTATAAAGAACACGTTTCATAAGACCACTTGTCGCACTCGTGCGTTAAGAAAAGGCCTTATGAAACTAGTTCTTTAATATACTATTATATTTTGGATTTGGATTTACCTAGGGTATTTTTCCTATAGTTATTTCGTGTTCGAACAGTTTTTCTTATATTCCATCATTCTTGAAGGTAATTTTACCAAGTTCTGAACTAATGAAAAAACTGCCTTTTTTATAAAATATAGTTTATTACAAATATTGTAAAATCGGGCGGATAACTATTAATCCGACTTACAAACGTAATGCAAGATCGAGTTGTTCGACGCTGTTATAGAATGTCCTATGTATTTTTAACGTAATGGTAATAAGACTCATTCCACCTGTTCAGCCTACTTGTTGTCCCTGTAAACTTTTAAGGGCATCTTCACCTATCCCGAGGAGTGGAAGGTTTCTTACATTTGCAGAGGGCGGTAAATGTGCTCCTTCAGGTTGAAAGCCGTTTTCATCTGATTTGTATCTTACAGTGTATCTTTGACCGGATGGGCCAATGTAGGAGTAGTAACCTTCTACAAAGGCAGTTTCCTGGGATGTACCAGGATTGTGCACAGTCCGATTTTCTCCACGAGAAAGACCATCGCTCGTTTCGATTCTGAAACAGACGTACAGCGGCGTTAAAAGTAGTGTTACATTTAAGGATATTGAAGAAAAATTAAGCACATATATAATCCTGACAACCCCAGTTCAATTTGTATTATTTTTCTTTAATGCAGAACAATATATAGACTTCACAACAAATTAATTTTGTTGTATATTACACGCATATCTTTTACATTGGCTGCAGTTCGCTGTCAAGCGTTCAGGTGGGCGGCTCTAAACTCCACGACGGACAGGGAAGCTAATATAATAGTTTGTCGATGTAAAAAGTGACATTTTAGTTTTGATCGCCAGGTAGATTTATCATTTCACAGATTTCCAAACCCGTTTCGTAATTAAATTCGTTAAAAATATTTGTTTTGTTCGCTATTTTCAGAGTGGTTTTATGCCTATGAGAGTTTCATTATGAAAATTTTAAATAACAAGGCTTAAAGGTAATAAATTATAGCAGTTTTACTGTTAAAGCTAGTGAGGGAAAAACATTATTTGCAGTAAGACATATTACAGAATTTTCTACTCTGATTTTGAAAATTCTGAAGACTTCGAAAATATCTGAATTTCGCTTACGGTTGCCGATTGCCTGAAGAAAACATGTCTCCGTCCGTCCTAAAATTCTCGTTGTAAGCCAAATGTAGCCGACCTCGGTGGTCTAGTGGTTAGCGCGTTTACCTTTAGATCCGAGAGACGCGGGTTCAAACCTGGCTGAGGTCGGCGAGATTTTTCTAGCGGGGAAAAATCTGAAAATGCGCCAGATATGCAAAATTCTTACTTAGGGTGTACAATGGGCCAAATGTGGCCTAAGTGCATAGAGATGCTTGGAAAACCGCGTCCTAGATCTCGCTCTTTCAAAGCAAGCAAGCAAGCCAAATGTAAGTAAAATCAGTTCAGTAGTTCCTGAATAATCGATCATCTCTTACTGAGACACATACACACACATAATGTCCAAAAAGTTCTTCCGCCAAAGTCAAAACATCGAAAACTTTGCCATTGTATTAGATTGACGTACAGGGAGTATGAGAATGAAATAAGAATAATACATTTGTGGTGTTAGTTATAATCCTACGTATAAAAGGTATCAACAAAATTTGAGCAATATAAGTATTAAGGGGTCTGATTTAATCGATCACCTAATTATTCCGATTTTTATTTCCAAATTATGGGGTTTATCTGCAGTATAACAAATTGGTCACCAAGTTTTTGTTACTATACTAGACCAAATTACCTAAATATAATTGTCTGATTAATACTTCTGTCATCATAAATACTGTTATGTCATCAATTATCTGCCATCATTGAAGTAGGGTTAAGTACTAACTCTAGCTTGTAATTAATTTAATTTTGCAAACAGAGGTGTACCATTACTAGATTACTAGATACTGGGTACTCAATCAGATATGTATAAAAACAGTTGAACTACTTACCTGTCTGAAAGAATAGAATGAAAGGATTAAATAAAACACATTAAAGGAACATTTGTAATAATTATTGAACTACACGTATGTAACGGACAAAATTAAAGTACCTTACATATTCTGAACATCTAAATAAATGAAAAAGGCGGAAAGAAAGCAAACCATTCTAGCTATTGTATTATAAGAGCCGGCTTCGATTTGGCAGAGCGCCCGTTTTTTGGCCAATAGGCACATTCTTCGTCTCCACTGGCAGACTCACTAGCTTCAAGCGGACTGTTAACCAGTGTTGGGTAGTATCTAGATCCACTATGTGGATCTAGTATCTGGATCTAAATTCTTTTTACACGAGGATCTTGTATATATATCTAGATCATAATTTTCTGGATCTTTAATCTTTAGATCCAAAGATCCGCTACAATTTGTTTCTTGATTTTTCTTTTGTGAACTTTAAAAACGCATTGAGTAATAATTCCTATTTAAAGTATGTTTATGTATTTTAGGAAATGTCTTGTATTCTTCTTTAGCAAAATCAATTATGTACGTGTTTCCAGGAAGATTGCAGTTGGGTTTTGCTGGTTTTACCTACCCATTATGCACTAAGTATACCTGAACAATTGTGCAGACGCAAACAGACGCCTGGAATTTCCTGTCCCTCAAATGTACCTGTTGCGGGGTAGCAAAAATACTTTAGTTATTTTATTGCTTATTAGGCCGACTAGGTAAAGCAAGAACAGAAATTTATCCGTATTTGCGTCACTGCTGTCATAAAAGAACACCCCTGACACGTTCGAAATGCGAGAGGATCTATAAAGGATCTAGATACTATATTAAGGATCTTGGATCATGATCTAGATCCATTTTTAGGTTTGGATCTTTGATCTGGATCTAGATCATATTTTTTAAATGTATCTGGATCTGTATCTAGATCCCTAATTATTGGATCTTACCCGACACTGCTGTTAACCCCATAATATGTTTGCATATATACTGCTCATAAAATGCGGGACAGGTACACTTCCCATCTATCCAGGTGCCATTTTTAGGCAAAGCTACTTTCCATTTGCTGAAGAACTGTTCTTTGTAGGCCTTGAATTTATCCCACTTGTTTTGAATTCTTTAATTGTTTCGGCCTTTCCACCAGGTACTTTGTAATAATTAAAAGTCTCATCACTGCGCGTTAACATAACTTTCTTTGGCATCTTCGCCACTGATATGATTCCGTCCAGTGTTTTAAAGTTATGGTTGGCAACATTGCAAAAACTCTGCTGGTTCACCATCTTAGTACCAATGATAAAAAAAACATAATAATGCAAGACGCTCACGCAGAGTGTGTTCGTCTTTTCATGGTTCTGTTAAATGATTCCAGTCCGTTGTTTGTGGCTGGAGCACCCAGATCAGTACTAAAAAACCAATTGGAATTTTGCTGTAGCCACTGCTCCTTTAAGTATTTAGCGAAACTGGACTCATTCTCCCATTTTCTGCCAAGTTGAAGGTGTTTGGATCAGTAGCTGAATGCAAAGAATCTATATGGTTCAGCAATTCCTTCCGACTCGTCTTCTTTGTAACCTTTTCTATGCGGGTTTGAATTTTTTTTAAGAGTGTGCCCAGCACATCCTTCTGTAATCTCCTCACCAAAAGATTCTACGAAGGCATTCCGAATGGCTTTGGATGCATCACAGACCAACACCTTTGGCTGCAGGCAATGCGAGAATAAAGTTGAGATGGTATTCTATAGTGCCTCAAACAACAGTCTTTAGTCACCTTTTTCCTCTGAGGTTGCCAATCTTAAGCAAAATGGGCGAAAGCTTTTATTCTTATGCATACTTCAACTACAAAGACTGGAAATCCCTGTCGCACTAATTTATATGTGGCATCTGTATGAATCACTTTCACGTCGCAAACCAAGTCCATCATAAATTTGGTTGAAAGCACAAATCGGAACTTCGGTGAATCATTTTCTTCAAGTATCTCATATGCAAGTATGTAACTTCATGTACATCTTCAGGGATGATCGAGTGGCAAAGTAACCACGCTTCTAGCTCACTGAGACTAACAGTTGGTAGTCCATATTTAGAGCGACGCCGCTCATGTAGGTAACTTCTTACATGTGACATTTTGGGTATGGTAATGCCTGTAATTTTGTTATATATAATATATAATAAAGTTAGTTATTATAGCTCTTGGTTTCAGATGTAAGTCGCACAGCTTATTTACTTTTTCCTTGACTTTGTCGCTTAACCCATAATTATTACTTATTAGACTGCAATTTTATTTCATGTTCGGATTGTGTACGATACATCACGACTGCATCTGGCGCTGCTTTGAAAAGCATATAAATTTGTGCTCCACACTAAGGTCCCTTACGTTTAACTTTGTTGCACCAATAGTATTTCTTCGTCCATTCTTCTGCTTCGTGCGTACGTAAGAAAGACTTCCGCCTTTAATAGCTTTTTCGGCATCTTTTACGCCCTCGAACCTTGCGACGTACTTCCACACCTTATTTTCTGATTGTTTCTTCTTCGCTGACACGATTCTTTCTGTCATCCAGTCGTCTTCTTCTGATTTGAGTAAATGTACTTCATTTTGTGTGGACGTTGACGCTGAACTTATCTACGGAATTGCTTCGTCAGAACAATTGTTTGCATCCATATTTTCAAACAGACACCGTTACTACCGGAAATAACAAGACAAAAGAACACTTACCAATAAAATAGGGCAACTAAGGACAAAACGAAGCTGCCTTCTGCACACAAAACAAAGTACACATAACTTGCTAAATTCATTCGTGTGGTTTATGCCCACAGCATACTGGTCGCTCGCCGCATCACGCCAATTTTACCGCGCAAATCTGGGAACTTTTCATTAAATTTGAAAAGTAACTCAGTTAATTTGGCAACACAGCCTATTGTCTGATAAACAAATAAATTAACTGTTCTAGCATGATGGTGGCAGCAAAAAATAAAAGGCAGATTATTATTAGATTAGGTGCCGATAGTAATTTATTTAGTAACAAATCTGTTATTTTGGTAATAAACTAAATATTCTGAATAGCAGGGAAGGTGCTTTAACGATTATTTTGCATACAGATTCTCAGAAATCTGAGGACAAATGTTTGGAGAGAATTGTTTAAATCTGAGACAAACATTATTTTCTGGGATTATTTTTGTTATTTAGAGAATTTCATTTGGTGACGAATATGTATTTTGGTGACCGTTTTTCGCAACATTAAGTGAGACAATTATTCATATATTTTTAACCAGCTTGGTAAAATTTTACAGTATGCCATATTAATTAAAAAAGACACGCTATGTATTAACGTATAAACTAGGAAAATGTAAGCATCTAATTTGCTTAATTATTGATATTCTAGTGTTTAGAATTGTGATTGCAAACATAACTTACTGGTAAGAGTACTCCCCTAATTCGTTGAAATTATAAAATTGTTTTGTAATAATAGCTGATGCCGAATCAATCCGTTGAGGAAATACATCAGGCCTAGCTGCAGCGATTTTTACCAAAAGAAGTACGAAGATCAGCTGCAAGTATTAGAAGGCTATTACAAATTTAAAAGAAAAATTACTTATATCACTAGGTAAATAGTTTAAATGGCATTTTCTATGTTTTGTCGTTATTTAATATAGTTTTTATGGCATAAGCTTTAGTAGCTTTTAAATTAATATTTTACTAAAACACTAGAGTCACTAATCTTTAACATTTTTCTTAAAAATATGCACAAGAAGATTAAAAATTTTGGAATTTAATGTCACATCCGCACAACTATCTATCTTGTATACTGAAGAACAAGTATCAGATGGAACTATAACAACTTGTAAGAGGTTTATGTTGTATTGTATATAGAGAGAACCCTTACCACTTTCATGATGAATGTAAATAATTAACTAAAGGAGTTCTACTAAAATGGTATTTATATTGTTATTCCCATCACCACCTTATTTCAACATGGAAAGTAAGTATTGCAGGTGATGAACACAATCCTAACACCTCTATTTTGCTATTTCAGATGCTATTTTAACACTACACATTTTTAAGACAAGAAATATTGTTCACCAAGCGTCTTCCATGTAGCAATACAGTAAATGTGGTACCTGCATAATAGGTCGTATGTCAACTGCAGATGTACTTATATAAATAAACGCAGTGCTAAACATCAACAGCACAAGATCTTATTGCTTTGTTTTCCAAATCTTGACCTCGGAAAAAACTTATGTTGTTGCTAAATATTTAAAGCTACATTACGTTGTAGATTTTTTTGACTGTAGGTACATACATATATAATATTCGGTTTCTCTACGTCAATTCAAGGAAAACTGTTATGTTACGGTCGTATCACAAGCATCCGAGTTGACAGATTTACCACATCAAGTTATAAAATTGTAAGTACCTAACTATTCTAAAGTAATTGAATTGCTTAACTATATAGTTGCGTTATAACTAATAGGTCATACTATTTGTGAACTACTTTGACACAATTGCATGGTCATTAAGGTATTGTTAAAAGTCATTTTCAATGTTCAGTAAATTAGGTTGTCTAT
The DNA here is from genome assembly GCA_014611495.1 of Limonius californicus. Classification (NCBI taxonomy): domain Eukaryota; kingdom Metazoa; phylum Arthropoda; class Insecta; order Coleoptera; family Elateridae; genus Limonius; species Limonius californicus. The sequence goes on from JABXWE010101876.1 coordinate 7,451, forward strand.
TTAATGAAGTAAAGAATCACGTTATTCAATACTTCAATACATTTCGATACTTTCTACACATGTACGAATTCTATATTAACGATGGCAATAGAATATTTACGAAATAGATTTTGTTTCCACTCCTAGTCGCTCTATAACGTTTTTGGCATTTTATATATGACCGACTTAACGAAATAAAATAATTAATTATTGCTTCAGTCTCTATTCTAAAAATTATTTGATGTTAGATAGTATTTGCACATTTGATTATGAACTACTCAGCTATAGTAGTTAGACAATGAGTTGAAAAATGTGATTTTCCATAACTTAGAACACGATTATTAGTTAGCTAAAAGCTTCATAAAATATAATATAATTAAAATAACTCTAGCGCTATTCGTCAGTTGGTGGAATTATGCAGTATAAGCTACAAGCTTGCTGCAAATTAATTACTTATTGTTGCAACAATGTGTTACCGTAGTTGTTACGTAACATAAGTATGTATGAAATTATTTTGATTATAGAAATGTAAAATATCTAATATTCGATTAAATACAATGCCTGTAACGATTAGAAAACAATTGTTTGAATAAGAATATACGCTTTAAAACAGCAATCGTTAGGAACCTTCACATTTTGCTTGTGGACACCGTCATCCTCTGCCACGCGCTTCTCCCCTGTGATAAGGTACCGAATAAGGTGATTAAGCGGTATAACATTTACCTTTCATTCGGGACGTCTAGAGTTTGAATCGCTGAGCCGCCTGTCCTAACTCAGGTTTATCGTGATTTTATTGGGTCATTTAGGTAAATGCTGGGACAGTGTCGTTCACCAAATTCCATTATCCATATTTCCTGCTTTTTCTACCCTTACATTTCTGCTACTGGCTGAAGGAGGATGAGGGTTCCCGTGCTGAACCTGACTGACCCTTATAGTTGCATACGTTCTCTATATCCTGTAATCTGATAATGGCCGGAAGTTCTCTAATCAAGTTGTTAACGAGGTTGTGCGGTCGAAGTTTAATATTGTTTACGGAAAACCTCGTCAAAGTTAGATCCAACATTGCCTGGAACGGGCTAATTAGGGCAAGCAAAAATATTGACTACATTTATGTAATGTTCCAACAACGGTCACCGGGCTGAATATTTGCATTTTATCACAGAATACCTATTATACAGAGAGTTAGGTATGGGTTTTACCGTAATTGCTGAAGATATCCTGAGGCAAGTATTGGCCCTCTCGCAGACGAAATATTGAATTAAACTTACCGAGTATCCCGGGACGATTACACAGTTCTGCAGGTTCCTTTAGTCATAAAAAAGTTACTTGGTGAATGTTTAGAAATGCTTTTATATTATCAACTTATGATTACTAAAGAATGCACATTTGCTCTTCAAATAAACGTTCATTATTAGCATAGAGTACCTACCTAATTAAGTATGCATCCTGTGCTACTGATAATTTATATGACTTTGGGATATTTCAAGAAAAGTAAATTTCGGCAATAGTACCCATATGAGAAAAATACCTTTGTTTATATTGGAATTATTAACTTCTATATACATGTATATATACATAAAGTGTCATTGAGACACCCAAACCCCATACTTATTGCTATTGGGGCACCCAAGAATACCAAGAAGCACCCGAGGTTGGGTGCCACAATGTTTCTTGTGTATAAATTCGTTCTACGCTTCGAAACGGTCATTAATCCCGTTTAACAAAAAATAGGTCGGGAGGCATATTGACACCCATCAATCTGGGATATACAGTTTAGTTTGTTTATTTTATTATAGAGGTCGCTTTGTTATATACACGTATATAAAATTATATAAATGTTGTAAATGTAGCACATTGCAATGTTTTCTATTTTCCGATACACATGATGTGGCAACACCGCTATAGTATATTACTATCCAAGATCGGTAAGTCGCTTATAATATGCATAATATTCGCAAGAGATCAACACTATCGGAGTATCGGACACGTTGTAACGACGAGAGAAGATTCTATTACAGGGTCACCCAATGAGAGAAAATACTTCGTAAACTACAAAAAAATGTAGGTATGTATACCACTCAATATCCACCCTCCATTGATACACAAGAAACAAGTGATAAAATGGATTATGTCGGTTCTTCAAATTTCAAACTGTCTGGAATTCCAAGCCCAGGTCATTAGCTGTCACGAGTAATGCAAAATGCCAAAATATGCAACTTTATACAACTTCTGCTAAAATATGCAGCGAATGCCCAAATATGCAATATACGCAATCACTAATTAGTGTTCGTTAACTCTTATCAGTGTAATTCGTCCATATAATTGACTGTAGTCGAAGATATGCACAAATTAAAATATATGCGCTTTGCACATAATCCGCTTTTTAGTCATCACAATTTTGCCTATAGTCTGTGCAGTGTTGCAGAGATAAGTCTATTCGCAAGCATTTTTGTTCATTAGCCAAGAGACGAGGAACCCATTGCGAACAAACTTTGCTGCAACCCAGATTACGAACAATACTATGGACAGATCCTACACTCGCACGAACAATTTCGGAAATTTCTCTAATTGAAATTCGATTTCGACTATTTTCTCTAATAAAGCCTTCCACACATTCCATATTGTTTTCTGTTAATGCAGTACACCGTGTACCTGGTCGCGGCGCATACATCCTACTCTGTTTTCCATTCTTAAATTCTCAGCACCATTCCTTTGCAGGACAGTACGCAATACATGCATTTCCATACTCATTCTGCATTTGCGTATGAGTCTGGAATGGCACTATCAATTTGCACCTTCAGCGCATAAAAATTGTAGTACCCCACGCTGATTAAACTTGGACGGATTTCCAACAACAAACGCCATTTCAAATTCGAAGTTTTAAAAGTCAGAATCAAATTCAAACGCCAGAAACTTAGTAATGTGTTGCTTACAAATACTACTTACATTAACAAACATCATTTGAATGATTGCATTTGTTTTCAAGTCAAAGTGATCAAAGATGGGTTTCAGTTGAACAAGCGTCGTATCAGGGCAATTTCGAATTATAAACATTGAAAAATTTGCCGGCTATGATTTCTAATTCCCGAGAATTGTGAGTCGAATTATATTAACATCAAGGTTCAAATCAAACTATCCGCTGCGGCAGTTCGCTCCAGCCAAAGACGTGCGCCAGTAGGTAGTATTCGGCTCTCTGATCGTGTGTTTGTTTTTTGTTTTGTGTTGTGTCTCGTCCTCGCGATTTACTTCCTATGCGCAGCGCATAAACCGTGTTTCCCCGTTCTATTTTCAAGTCAGTTTAGTTTACCTAGTGTTGGTTTATAGAGTGTTTTCGTTTTCGTTAACGGTAATAATTATCGTTAATTACCGGGTAATTGACTATGGACATTAGAAATTATTTCGGCTGCAGTACCAGTACTGTAGTTCCAACTACAACAACTGAAGATGAGCATGAAATTGAAAATTGTGATAAAAATAGAATTAAAAGTAATAGCTCTATGACTCCCGCCACTCCCGGGGAGAAAGGTCAAAATAACCAACATTTTTCGGTACCAGATGATTTACCACGACGAGGCGAGCCAATCAAGCAGGTTTTTCTCAGTACTTATCCTAAACATAACAATAGATCTTTTCGCACAGAATGGTACCAAAAGTTTAAATGGTTACAATATTCTGCGGAAAGAGATGCAGCTTTCTGTTACGCGTGTATGCAGTTTGGTGGATCCCAATCCCAATGTAACAAAGAAAATGCTTTTACATTTAGTGGCTTCAGAAACTGGAAAAATGCTCTAGACCGTAGAGGCTTTCCGCGGCACGAGAATTCTGAAACACACATTCTAGCTATGTCAATGTGGACAGAAAAAAACAAGAGAGTTTCAAGAGGCACAACCATCTCAACTCTCGTTAATACAAATGTATTGAAAAGAAACAGATACTATGTGAAATCCATTGCGGAGATAATACAATTTTCAGCAACTAATGAGCTGGCTTTTCGAGGTACCTATGACATAGCGGAGCACAAGGAACGGGGCTTATTCAACAAACTTTTTCAATATACATTGAGAAAAGATAAATATTTATCAGAATGTTACCAACACATTCCGAAAAATGCTACCTATACATCGCCTGATATACAAAACGAAATTATTGATGTAATGGCTGAAGTAGTTAGGGAAAATGTAGCAAAGGAAATACAAAATGGAGATGTGAAGTGGTTTACCTTATTAGAAGATGGAACACGGGACAAAAACAACAGAGAGAATATAGCTATTGGTATACGATATGTAAAAGACGGAAAAGTAAAAGAATCGCTCTTGACCATCACAACAACCAAAAAATTAGATGCAGCTACGTTCACAAAAGAGACTTTGAAAATACTCAAAGAAAACAAACTTTCCACTGATTACCTATTAAGCCAATGCTATGACGGCGCAAGCGTTATGAGTGGTAAACAAGGGGGAGTTTCCGCGAAAATTCAAAAGGAACTGAAGAGAAAAGTCCCCTACATACATTGCTTTAACCACAGACTTCATTTGATTGTAGTCAAGACCGTATCTGACGTAACACTTTTAAGGCATTTTTTTGATCAATGTGAAGATCTCCACAATTTTTTCCAACACGCCAAAGTCGCTGAGTTGTATGAAGGCAATACAATTGTTCGACTTCTAGAACAACGTTGGACGGGTCATTTGTCAATGGTCAAAGTAATTTTGAAGAATTACCATGAAATTTTGAAAACCTTCAGTGAAATTCCAAAGGAAAAGTTTTCTGGGGCTGACATCGCAAAAAGTGCGGGGCTTAAATGTGTAATGCATCAATTAGATTTCAGATTTGCATTGGTTCTTGCAAATAAAATTCTGCTGCTTTTGCAACCAGCAGATGCTATACTTCAGAGCAGAACTGCAGGTCTTAAGGAAGCGATTGGTATAGTAGATGCCACAATTTTACAAATCTCTGAGTTGAGATCAGAAACGCAATTTGCCAGCATTATAAGGGACGCCAGAAACCTTATTCCCAATGTTGATGAGTCTGAAAGAAAGAGAAGAAGAACTGCAACTGTAGTGCAACTGAAAGTTTTTATCATAACAGAGAAAATTCCTAGTGCTAGTGCAAACTCATCGAATGAAGATGAGAAGGCGTCAGTCTCCAAATACAGAAGGTTTTACTTTGAAACCATCGACACACTTCTTTCAGAGCTCAACCGTAGATTTAAAGACAATGACAAGTTGATAGCAGCAGTTGCGTCAGTAGAGGAGTTCGATGTTGAGAAATTGCAGGGATTAGCAGAACTAGGTATGTTTCTCAAGATTGTTCAGTATTTTCGTTACAACACGCATCGTTTTTAGGTATTCCTTTACCCAGCAAAGAAGAACTATCCGTTGTAACATCGTATCTGAAGAATAAAACTGGCGAAAATGTTTTCAGCACTATATACCAGCAAAGAGAAGCTTTCGCAGCAACTTACAACCTCCTAGCTACCGTAGCAACATTTGCCTGTAGTACAGCTATGTGCGAGTCTACATTTTCGCGTTTAACCGCAATAAACAGGCCGCAGAGATATTCGATGGACCACCAGAGGATGGCAGATCTTGTTTATCTAGCTTTCGAACACGAAAGGACAAATAAAATTGATTTCGACATAGTAATTCGAAAATTGCATGCAAGACAAAATAGAAAATTGCAGCTGTTTTAGTACTAGTAGGTACATACATCTACCGTCTACGTAGTGCTTATATTCAATGTAGCCTTCAATAGTTGTTTATACCATCGCTTTTCTTTTTGTAGTTGGCAAAAAAATATTTAGTTCTAATCTCTGTTTTATTCTTTTTCCTATGTACTTACCTTTTGTTTTACGTTTGTTATAAGATTTT
>JABXWE010101877.1:0-17256 GCA_014611495.1 Limonius californicus
ATGCCACAATTTTACAAATCTCTGAGTTGAGATCAGAAACGCAATTTGCCAGCATTATAAGGGACGCCAGAAACCTTATTCCCAATGTTGATGAGTCTGAAAGAAAGAGAAGAAGAACTGCAACTGTAGTGCAACTGAAAGTTTTTATCATAACAGAGAAAATTCCTAGTGCTAGTGCAAACTCATCGAATGAAGATGAGAAGGCGTCAGTCTCCAAATACAGAAGGTTTTACTTTGAAACCATCGACACACTTCTTTCAGAGCTCAACCGTAGATTTAAAGACAATGACAAGTTGATAGCAGCAGTTGCGTCAGTAGAGGAGTTCGATGTTGAGAAATTGCAGGGATTAGCAGAACTAGGTATGTTTCTCAAGATTGTTCAGTATTTTCGTTACAACACGCATCGTTTTTAGGTATTCCTTTACCCAGCAAAGAAGAACTATCCGTTGTAACATCGTATCTGAAGAATAAAACTGGCGAAAATGTTTTCAGCACTATATACCAGCAAAGAGAAGCTTTCGCAGCAACTTACAACCTCCTAGCTACCGTAGCAACATTTGCCTGTAGTACAGCTATGTGCGAGTCTACATTTTCGCGTTTAACCGCAATAAACAGGCCGCAGAGATATTCGATGGACCACCAGAGGATGGCAGATCTTGTTTATCTAGCTTTCGAACACGAAAGGACAAATAAAATTGATTTCGACATAGTAATTCGAAAATTGCATGCAAGACAAAATAGAAAATTGCAGCTGTTTTAGTACTAGTAGGTACATACATCTACCGTCTACGTAGTGCTTATATTCAATGTAGCCTTCAATAGTTGTTTATACCATCGCTTTTCTTTTTGTAGTTGGCAAAAAAATATTTAGTTCTAATCTCTGTTTTATTCTTGTTCCTATGTACTTACCTTTTGTTTTACGTTTGTTATAAGATTTTGTGTTACCTAAACTTATCAGTTTTTACATTAATGTCGGACTTGTAAAAAAAATAAGTAAGTACCAGAAAACCGAAAACGTGTGCCCACGAAACCTATTTTTCGAAGGCCACGTAATTTTACTCAAATTTCTAACTTTTAATTTAAGACCGTTTGAATTTGAAAAATTCAAAATTTTCGACCGCGGCGCATTTTTAGGTTTCTAATAAAATTTTATTTTTGCTGGCCTGCTCTGATTTTTTCCTTGCCCGCTCAAGATATAAGACCTGGCTACGGCCCTGCGTCGTATTAACACTTTGAACGCCATGTGCATATATATTATGCACGCTAGGTATGTCTGTAGCGCCGTATGTATAGATATTATGCACAGCAATGCTTAACTTTTAGGCCGCGTGTATATAAATTATGCATACTTACAGTGTGTTTGTTGGGTTGTCTGGATAGCTCCGGCGCAGGACTGCATCATATTAAAATGGCCCGTGAAAATTTTTCTTTTTGATTGATTTACATCAAATTTTCTAATTATTAGCTCTAAATTGAAATACGCAAGCTTCTGAAACTGCTGCGTGCTGTTTTGACCTCTTATTTAATTTAGACTAATAGGAATAAACTCAGAAAAATTGAATGAACACCAATGAACATATTTTATTGCATATAATTATCAAAAAAGTATTGAAAAAAATAAAGTAATTAATTTTAGGTAAACATGATACAACTATCAGAAGCATTATTATAAAAACATGAAATAAAAAATATTCTGTTTTCCTGTAAACATAAACAAAATAATGTCAATATCAAAAAGTAGGTAAATGAGATTTACTTTATTGTTGATGTGTGCATTCTAGAAAAACATTCTACACAGATTGGTAGTTTTCCTGGACAGATGTAAAGAACAGCGTTTTGTTTTTTATCAGTTGCATGTATTTCATGATTACTGGTACCATTTTCGGTATCTGTCTTAGGGTCAGACGAGCTACTCTCAGTTGAAACTACATAGTTGGTATGTGTATTATGTAGAAATGTGCGTGATAATATGTATGCATACGGCGCAGAATCAAATAAACTTAATTAGGCGCCGCGTGCATATATACTATGCACACCACTAATGAGCTAATTAAACACAAAAATTAAATAATTAGTAATATATATTGTCACTGAAGCACTCTAGCAGCAAGAATTTTCAATAAAATTACTCCGGCGCCATGGACCCAACCGCAAAATTTGGCACGGCGTTCAAAGTGCTAATTGATACAATGTGGTGCCTAACTTTTATTAAATAGCGGTCCTAAATGGTTACGTACTGAAAATGACTTTTATGTAATAACATTTTAACGATCCTGCAATTAGTTCAAAGTAGTTCAGAGGTAACATGAGGTATTGCTGATAACTAGCTAAAGTGGAAACCAACTCAATTAATACGTAATGTTTTCCAATTTAAGTTTTTACAAATAAACATACGCGTCTAGTAAAAGTAGTCAAGAAACTTAAATACTTCTAGAAAGATTCAGGATTAATGCATGAGTTTTCCTTAAATATAACCAGTGAAACCGATTATAATATGTTTATAGTGGAATAAATTGTACAGTATAATGCGGTTTGGTGTAGGTAACAAGTACTCAAGAGAAAAATATATTTTACCATGAATACATTCGTCAAAAAAGATTAAATATCATATGCACTTAATTTCCAATTAAAAATTATTGGTAGAAACAAATCTACACTTGATTAACCACATATTATGTAATACATTTAATACATTGCTACCTCAATTAAGTTTTTAATTGGCAGTTTATTACTATGAGCAATGATTCTTGGCTATTATAGGTTAACGAGCATTCAAACCTTCTCCTAAGAAGGAATTTATAAACAAAAGTTAAACTTGGCCACGTTAAAAACGCATCTTAAACAGTAAAGTGTAGGTGTCGTTACGATTGTGGAGATAACCAGCTTACTTGCAGCAGTTACTTCTATGTTCAAATATGGTGGTGATGGAATTACAGTATAAATGCCAATTTTACAGAAATTGGTTTAGTAAATTACGTACATTCAACATGAGAGCGGTAAGGAATCTTCTTGTGCATAACCGAAACTACATTTTTTGTTACTCATTCTCTCTAAATCAGAGTTTTTTGTTTACGAAAATTGACAAAATATCTAATTGTGGAAATATAACACTAAATTTAATCTGTATAATGAAATAGTTGTAAATACAGTATTAAAGGGTAGTGATGCTAGTAAGCAGTGAAATAGTAGGAATCTATTACTACAGTTTGTGCCATGAAGAGCTAATCCAGATGATGATAATCAAACAGCAGATAGTCAGTTTTATTTTGTTGCAATAATCTTCTAATTTTTCCAGTTGATCCTGGTATTCCTTCTGGTAGAGATGTCTGCTGGTAGGCCTCTTTTTTCCAAACTGGTAGATTCAGCATCATCATTCATTACAAGACAATTCAGTAATTTCAATGACCTAGGCGAGTACTCCTACCTGTAAGTTAAATTTTTAATTATAATTGTATGCTAATGATCCATAGAAAAAGGTTAAAAGTTAATTGTTTTTTGCTATACTGCCCCAAAATTGATTTTAATTAGTAAGTTAAAATAATAATTTTAATAATTTCAACACTTTCTACTAATTTTCTGGTGCTTTATACATATTTCAGAGTCATAAACACGTCAGAAACAATAGAAATATTACGTCTACATATGTATAAATCGGCAGAAAACTAATAGAACCTGCTGCAGTTAGTAACAATATTGTTGCTGACTTATCAATTAAATTATTCTAGAATATAGATTTGCTTATATCGCGTAAATTTTAATTATTAAGGCATGTTTGATATTTTATCCAAGCAAAGATTTTGGGGAAACATAGTAACAAGTGTATTTTGTATTATGATATGGTAATTTGTGTATAGAATATAAATTTTGTAATAGTGGGTAGCAAAACAAATAGATTATCTGTAAAATGTTTGGTGCAGACACGGTAGGGCATAGGGACGGTTGGGTGTAGAACCGTTTGGGCGCAGGTACGATTTGGCCCAGACCCTGTTGGGCGTAGGGATAGTTGGGTGTAAATCCGTTTGGGCGTAGAACAGTTTGGGCGCCGGAACGGTTTGGTGCAGACCCGGTTGGTCACAAGGACGTTCGCAAACATATCTGAAAGTTTAAAATATTGAAAATCTGTGACAAAAAGTGATGCATTTGTTTGACTTTTAAGTAATATATTTTGTATATTTTAAGTTTCAAAAAATCGTTTTTCAGGTAGAATAAATAATGGCAGTCAAAGAAAATTTTGCACGAATTTAGAGAAACTACTCCTATCCACGCGCGGTCGTCATTAAAATGGTTGTCGGAATGCCAATGTCCACAGTTAGTCCGGAAAATACCTTTTCTACGAGTATTTTAGAATATACGCGTTCTGACACAATTGATATATAGATATCGAATATTTTATTAGATAACGGCGTCAATAGCAACGTTTGTTAAAACAATGTATTGTTTCATATTTTTATAGTTACAAACTAGACTTTGGAAAAAATGGAATACCTCATGAAAAATGGAAAAAGGAAGAGGATTGTACCAGCAATTTCATTAACATACGGTACACTTTAAGATACGCAAGTAATTTTCTGATTAAATTACATAAATACAACAATATTATTGCATAAAAAATTGGTAAGGATGCTAATTTTTAACGTGAAGGGATTTTTAAAAAATCAATTGGATTTATTAATAAAATTGGATAATACAGCAATTTTATTGATATCACAAAACTTTTTACAAAATAAACCACTTTAATATATGTTTGCGCCCAAACGTTCCTGGCTCAACAGTCTTTTAGTGTAAGTGTACTTTCGCTAAACCGTCCCTGCTCTAAAACGGCTCTACACCAAATCGTGTCTGCACCCAAATGGGCTGCTTATAAACGTTCCTGCGCCCAAACTGTTCTACGCCCAACGATACTTACGCGTAAACGCGCTGCGACAAAGCGGCTGCTCTAGATTGTCGTTGGCCGTAATAATGGCTTCCGGCATAGGGTAATAAACACTTTATTTGCCTATGCTTCCGGTTAGTGCGTTGATGGGATTGGATCCTAGGACGAAGTAGATCGGATTTTTACACAACCGTTACTTCTCAGAAGACAATCGCGAAGTACTTCTACCAAGAGCACGTTGTTTAAAGAAGTGCGAGATACTTCCCGCCTTTCGGAGTCCGCGTTAAAGAGTACGTCCGCTATGTTTGCGTAAATGACATAGGCATAGAAGAGAAGGTCACAGGGTCCTCTCGAAGGTCAGAAACCATAGAGAACAGTTCAAAATCTACCGCAGCCATTTCCGTTGCCCATACATGATATACCATTCTTTATTCTGCCAAAATTAAGGTAAATAATAATGTCTTCCTATTCAGAAATAGCATAAGCAAGATTTGTTACAGAGTCGCAATATTCTGATTTTAAGCAAAATAGCTAAATCTTGACACTGGGATTTTATAAATTATATTTTTAAGGAACTGTTAGTTACGTGAAATAAGCTTAAACTAGTTTCTTTCTCTTTGTCGCCTTTTCTACGTTACTAAGCAACCTTCCGAAATACTGTTTTCAGTAGTAAACAATGTATCCAAGATTGCAATAAGGTGAAAACATTATTGGAGGAATGATAAGAACTGGTCACCGCCGCGAAAGCGATTAGTCAACTAAGTACTCGCAAGTTGGTATCGAAGTACCCATATAGGTTATTTAGTTGAATTATTTGGCATCCGGACAGTCCAGTTAGCCGATTAAGCGTCGACGTATTTCGCAAAATTAAGCGTACTATCCCAATATCGGATATTCGTATAAATGGAATTATTTGATGTTCTAATAATGCGAATTCACGGCTATTTGCTGAATTATGCGATATACAGATTATGCAGAAAACGAGAAGTTTGCTAATCCTTAACCAGTTAGAAAATGTATATAAAATAATGTATCAATCAGTCCGATTTGGAACCATTAGTCTGCCAAGAAAATTACGTGGGAATGTATTTTTCGATTTTTAGGAAAGAATTGTAGTCATTTTGTGTATTTCGTCGTCCTTAACAGGTTGAGCATTATTCATTTCGCCAGTGCAGTGGGAGTTCTTTTCTAACATCTTTTACTTAGGCTTGGATACATCGTATATGTGTAGTAATATAATATCGTGCGTTTTTTTAAATTATATCTAGAGTAGGCGCTGAAAAGTTCATTGTGAAACTACCACACAGCAACTCTTTCAACTTAACCTTCCTCTTTGTGTGTATGATTGTTTACTTGGATTTCTTAGATTTTCGTGGATTTTTAGCCTGCAGTTTGAAAAATCAGTCCTTTCAAGACTAAATTATATATTTCGTTAGTGAACATGAAAGTATAGTAAAGTTTATATTTTAATAGTTTTAATTAATACAAAATCTTTCTTTAGGGAATATCAATTTTACTGTCTGTTGTTTGTGTTAGGTAGCGTAACCTCTGCAAAGAAAATGATTTTGCTATAGGAATATAAAATCGTCTCAACAAGTTCAGTTGTCAGTTAGCACCTGTCACACAATTTTAAAGAAAGATATCCAGTTGTATCCCTACTGTTTGCAGCCTGTACAACACTTACATGAAGCTGATTATCCTCAGCGTGTCGAATATTGCCAGTGTTTCCTAAATATTCTCAATGACGACTTATTCAAGAAAATTTTTCTTTCACCGACGAGCCCTTATTTGATGTAGATGGATATATTAATTCGCAAAACATGCTTTCATAGAGTTTCGGAAAAGTCTAATTTTATGCTAGAGACACTTCTTCATGCTCAAAATATAGGAGTGTAGGCGGCCATTTCAGAACTTCATGACGAGGAACTCACATTTGGTTTTTCTAACAAAACGGGACCGCTCCGCCCACGAAGCTAGGTACCTTAAATATGATACGCGACAAACGGATCATTATTCGAAACACACTAATACCTTACCTGCCAGATCCTGCGACCTCACGTCATTCGATTTCTTTCTATGTCCGTATTTAAAGAAGTCTATTTTCAAGCAGCCAATACATGACCTGAATGAAATGCAGCACATAATATTGGAAACAATTAATTGAATTAATAACCATCTGTATATATTCATAAATGTGAACAATGGGATTGTGCGAAGAATTAGTGCGTGCGTGAGTGAAGGTGGTGAACATTTTTAATTTTTTTTATACATTTTTTGTTTATTTCAATTAATATCAATTAAGTTCTTATCATTTGATAACAATTTGTTGGTTATTCAACTTATTTTTAAATTTTTGTATTTGAATGCTTTCTTGTCAAATCTGTTTATAAAAATAGGGTTAGGTATGTTGACAATTAACTTTTCAGCGCCTACTTTAACATTAAATTTAAAGTAACTCACGTCTTTCATCTTAAGTTAATTATTTAACGGTTGTTTCAGAGTTGAAACCAGCGATGGAGTTTCAAGGGGAGAAAATCGGACGGTTATCAATCCAGGTACTCCCGAGGAAACTGCAATTGTAGAAGGATATTATTCGTATATCGGTCCTGATGGCCAAAGATACACCGTAGGGTATAAATCGGATGAAAATGGATTTCAACCTGAAGGGGAGCATTTACCTCCGTCTGCAAGCGTTAAAAGACGTCCACCCCAAGTTGGCATAGGTCAAAACGCTCTTAAAAGCTTACAGGGACAACAAGTAGGATGATCAGGAAATAGTCTTGTTCTTAAGTTTGTGTAAAAAATCGAATAAGTCGGTACAGTAAATATGGATTTGTATATAGTCTCATTAAAATGTTTATAAGAGTCTTCTTCTTCTTCTTCCTTTTTTCTTCCTAAGTCAAAGCCTGTTTCCTTCAATATTTGCCTCGATTACAGTACGTCTAAATTGTCATTCCATCTCCCTCTTGGTCTGTCAACACTTCTCCTTCCAATTGATGACTTATCTCTTGCAATTTTCACGATTCTTTCACCAGTCATTCTGGTTACATATTTGTTCTATTCTTGTTTTCGTGAGTACAGCCATTCGTTTATATTTTCTACATTACATTACCTTCTGATATTTTCACATCTCTCTCTATCGTATAAGATTTCCCTACGCGTAATAGCATGTATTATTTTCAATTTTGTAACAATTAAATCAGCACAGATATTTATTTTAGGGAAATGCAAAAAAAGCAATCTACTAGAATTGATTATCCAAAGGAAAATAATGCAAAAAGGGCCAGATTGTCGCAGTACCTCATGTTTTAAAAACCTTCAGAAATGGTACCTACGTACAAACTTCGTGTCATCAAGAATTTCAAATTGACAATGAAGCGAAAGTTTTCCAAAATCTTTTGAAAATTACACTCCTTTGCAGTTTTTAAAATAATCCCCCACTTGCCGAATTTGCTGCACAGGTTATCAACTGTAAGGAACATAGACTAATTCTTCTTCTTCTTAAAGTGTCGTATTCATTAATGAATGTTCGCAACAGCTTCGGCAAAATTTTCTCGGTCTTTAGCAGTTTCTGATATTTTTGAGCCAGGCGTATCTTCTTCGACGTCGTCTCCCTTTTCCATCGATTTTCCTTTCCATAGTGAGCTGCAATACGTTGTATTTATCATTTCGGTACAGGTGTCCCAGGTATGCTGTTTTCCTTTCTCTTATAATTGTTAGCAGTTACTTTTCTTCGTGCATCCTTCTCAACACCTCTTCGTTTGTAATGTGTTGTGTCCACGATATGCGTAGCATTCTTCTGAATACCCTGAGTTCGAATGCATTTAATCTCTTTTCCGCATTAGCCTTGAGTGTCCAGGCCTCGGCGCCCTATAGAACACTGAATATATGTAACGTGGCACAAATCTATATCTTGTTGTAAGTTGAAGGCTGCGGTTGGTAAGTAACTGTTTCATTCTTAGGAAAGACGATCTTGCTAATTTTATTCTTGTATTACCTCCAGATTTGGGTCTCCATCTTCCATCAACCAGCAACCAAGGTATTTGAATTTTGATACCTTCATGATTTATTGGCTATATATTGTCAATTGGGCCATTGGTATTTTTCTGAATATCATGAATTTTGTTTTCTTGGTGTTTAGTTTTAATTCGAATGCCTCTCCTTCTCGAGTTATTGCATCTATCAAGCGCTGTAGACCCTCCAGACTATCCGCAATCACTGCCATGCCGTAGGCATACCGTATATTGTTAAATAACTCGCCATTTACTTTTATGCCGTCGTCAGTGTTTTCTAAGGCTTTTCTAAAGATCTCTTCTGAATACATATTAAACAATAAAGGTGAGAGGACGCAACCTTGTCTAACGCTTCTTTAATTGGAATAACTTCGGTGTTTTCATTATCCAACCTTACTGCGGTCTTCTGATTCAAATAAAGATTTTTGACGACGTTTATGTATTAATAGTCCAAGCTTTTCTCCGTCAATATTCTCATTAATTCGCTATGTTTAACGCGGTCAAATGCCTTTTTGTAGTCGATGAAGCAAGTGCAGACGTCTTTCCGTTGGTCTCTACATTTTTGCAATAGCACTGATAAGCTAAATTGCGCTTGTCTGATTCCAAACCCTTTCCGGAATCCAAATCGTGAGTCACTTAGATTTTGTTCACATTTCTTGTATATTCTTCGATGTAGGGTTTTTAAGAAAAGTAAGTACATGGCTCATAAGACTTATGAGGCGGATTTCATCGCATTTGCCTGCAATTGATTTCTTCGGCAAGGCGATAAAAACCGATTTCAATCAGTCTTTTGGTAATATTCCGGTTTTATAAATTAGATTAAACAGTTTGTGTGTGATTCCATGTTTTTTTCGTCTAAGAGTTTCAGTAATTCGTTATAGATCTGGTTTGGGCCGGCGGATTTACTATTTTTTGTGTTTTGCAGTGAGCTTATGATTTCCACCTTCAGTATGTCTGGTCCGTGCTCCGCCGAAGTTACATGTTGAGGTTCAGTTCTCTCATCTTCGAACATGTCTTTTATGTATTCCTTCCATACTTGTGCAGTTCTTCTTTGTTTGATATTAGTTGATTGTTTTTATTCCAGATTTTATTACTGTTGTATTTTCTTGGAAAGCCTGAAATATCTTTAATCTTTTAATGTATGTTAAAAGCATCATGTTTTGCTTCTAATTCCTCTATTTCGTTACATTTCTCATTTAACCATTGTTCCTTTGCTTCCCGTATTTTGTTTTTGGATTGTGTGATGTATTTGTCGATATTGTTGTTGGTTTTCGTTTTCGTAGCTTCTTCTTTTATCCATTTGTGCTGAAATTTTTGGGGTCATCCAGGTATTTTTGTTGCTATCATGTGCAATAATGGTGTTTTACGTATTAATGGTGGCTGAATTTAATTTATTCCAAACGAATTCTATGTGTTCTGTATTATTTATGTAATTTGCTCGTTTTTGTAAACCATGTTCCGTTATATTTTCATTTCGCTCGTGCTTTAATTCTTCGTACTGTGTTGTATATTTGGTTTCCTGTAAAATCGGGTTTATATATTTTTAAGGCGTATGTTAATGTTTCCTACAACCGGATTGTGATCTGAGCCTACATCCCTTCCAGGATATGTTTTGACTTCCGTTAACCCGTTTCTATATCTCTTATTTATTAAAATATAGTCTATCTGATTTCGTATAATATGAACAGCTGTGTGTTGTGGAGATGTCTTTGTATATATACAGCTTTCTCGGTGGTAATTTGAACCATGTATTCGAGATCACCATGTTTTCTTCTTGGCAGAGTTGTATTAGCCGTTCTCCTCTACTATTCTGTTCACCTAAACTGTATTCTCCTACGATGTCCTCTATTTTGTCCTTGCCCACTTTGGCATTGAAGTCTCCCATAATAATAACGACTTTATCTTCTTTTATGCTTTATGTTAGTTCTTCGATTTCCGCATCTGGTTTATCCGATGTAGGGGTGTATATCTGGATGATGTTGATATTTATTGGCGTTGCTTTTAACTGTATTAGCATCCCACGGTCGGATAATAGCACAAATTTAATTATAGTTTTATCCGTGTCCTTATTGACCATGATGACGACACCGTTTAGGTGGTCTGCGTTATTACCTGAGTAGTATATCGTATTTGTTCCAATATTACATTTTCCATAACCCGGCCATCTTGTCTCTGATATTCCCATAATGTCTACATTAAGTCTATTCATTTCTTGGGCTACATTATGAGCCTTGCCTGCCATATACAGGGTTCTTACGTTCCATGTTCATATTGTGGTACATGTTTTCTGTTTTATATCATGTTTCTTCGTAGGGATTCTTCGCACCCTTTGGTTATCCCACGGACTAAGGGCCACACTTGTATTTTGTCTTGCCATAATTGTTGTATATTGAGAGGAAAATGCGCAGTAGTTTCTCCTTGCTTTCTGGGCTGCAGTATCATAGCCGGTTAAATCATAATGAGGTTGTTGCCTGTGAGTTTCCAGTATTAAGCCTTTAGGGAGGATACAATAATTATTGGACATATTTTGATGTACTTTGCCTGTAACTGCATATAAATTTCACTAACATGTGTTTCCGATAGTATTCTAATCAAAAATACTTACCTAACGGTATTATTCTATGCAATTCTAATTTAGAATAGAATTACATAGTTTGTTAAAGGTATATATCAGAGCGGTCTAGGACATTTGGGCGCGGCCGTTAGGGCGCGGCCGTTAGAGCGCCGCCGTTAGGGCGCCAGCCACAAGGGCGGGAAGACACTAGGGCGCGGGCCGTTAGGGCGCCGAGACACTAGGGCGCGTGGACATTAGGGCGCGGACCGTTAGGGCGCGGGACACTAGGGTGCGAGACTCGCTGTTATAACTTGTTACTCATCTGTGTTTTAATTTTAAATAATAATAATTTATTTATATTATTTATATATAAGTACATAGTGTCAAATAATTTATATGAAACAGTTTTGTTTTATTTATAACAGCTTCTTTTTGTGTGTATTTGTAATAACGATTTGATTTACGTGTCAATAAATTCTTTTAATTGGACTAATTATACGATGTACAACCATACAGGACAATACCTGACAAAGTAATTATATTTGTATTTACATTTATAAAACACATTTAAAACAAATTGCCATGTCATATTAAAAATCCAAATTTTTATCTTCTTATGAAACAAATTTTCTAATAGGGATCTAGTTTTTAAGATACGAGGAAGTTTGTTAAATAATTCTGCACCAATATAGTGGGTATGCCTTTGGGCGATTGTTTTTATCATTGTTGGTATCTACTATAACATTCAAATTAGATTTCTTTCTAATGTACGAAAAAAGAAAAGAATGTCGGTGTTTAATATAAAAGCTAGAATATTGTTACATATGCTAAAATTGTTTTCAGACTGAACAACTCTGCAGGAGAAGAAAATTCTGATTAATTAATATAGGTAACTTGAAATAGATAATTATTAACAGTTATTATGAACTCATCAAAGATAGTACATATGATTTTCTACATTACTTATTACATAAAATCTGTAAATAATAGGAAAAACAAGTGATAGCCGAATAATAAAATTATTTTAAAAAGAAGAAGTGCAGAAAAGAATTGCTGCCCTTTTTTGTGATTTTACTAATGCTTCTATCCGCATTTTTTAGTTATACAGTTTTAAAGACTGACTAATACCGTAGACTAATAAATTAGTCTACGCTAATACGTATTTAGCTGTTGAATAATTATAATTAGGAAGTTACTGATTCTGACAATTACATTTGTTAAACTGTTTTCAGATCGGATAGCACTGCGGGGGAAGAAAATTTTAATAAATCTAGAATATAACGTTGAATAACCTATTTACCATTATTAAGATAACCTGTAAAGGTTTAAAAAATCAAACATAATTTTCTGCATTGTATACAAATCTGTACGCAAATATTTCATTTTTAAAACCACAGGAAACCAATTATTTTAAAAACAAGAAGGAAAGAAAAGGAAGGTCGGTTCTTTTGGGTGATTTTACTAATCCTTCTATTTGAATTTTGTAACGTCATACACTTTTGAAGATACTGGATGATGTGTGGCTAGTTGCATATTCAAAAAAATTTTTCGTCACTCCTTATACGCCTTAATGACCAGAGCGCGGAAAAATATGCATTTGCATTTAATTTAGCTTACATGCAGGGCAATGATTTTCGACATGTATACGATTAGGTCCTAGGAAGTCCATTTTTGAAAGTTTTACTTCGCATATATTTCCATATATCAAGAATGTAGTGCATCTTTGCATATATATGTGCATATTTAATTGTTTTAAGACATACATAATGCATATAATTAACATTTTTACTAAAATATAGTCAAAAATTTTAAGTTCTGGGGTATTGAATTTTTTTTGGAAATTTCGTAATACCCTCTCAACCTTTATTTTACGATTCTTGTTCTAGAAAATAGCAGCTTATTGAAGGGATTTTCCAAGGTGACACATTTTAACAATTCTCCAGGTAACTAACTATCTTTTACCCTTTCATCTTTGGTTTTATGATTAAGGAGATAACAATTATTACCTATGCACGCAATTTACAAAAACCAGTAGAATTTTGTTCTCTTGCTTTCTTTTGTTATTCAATTGTTGTAAATTAGTGAACAGTTTAACAGAGTTATTTGGTCTTCTGTGCATTTGCTTAAAGCTATTTGTGGTACATTAAAAATGCCTAAAATTGGAAAATCTACTGCTGATCACTGTCGATTGTGGATAAAAAAAGACAATGAACTAGAAACGGACAGAAAAATTATTTTTTTGTCGAGCGTGTTCTAAGAAGGTAAAGTTTTTTCCTGCAGTAAACTTGATTGAATTTGTTGTCGTCTAGCTATACTGTTTTGTTATTTTTATCACAATTCCGTATTCCATTCGTTACCCTAATTATTCTCTGACATTAAAAATGTCTGATTGTATTTGGCAGATACCATGCTCAAAGAAGTACCAAGTGGATCAGCATGTATCTACAGCACTTCACAAGAAAAAACATTAAACGGGCTTCCTCTAAAACACAACGTTTAATTACTACTTCGTTTGCTACTGGAACACCAGATTTTGATAACTTCAATGCTGATTTGTGTTACGCGTTAGTGGCTTCTAATATTCCATTAAAAAAGTTGGATAGTTTACCCTTTAAACAATTTTTGTCGAAATACTATGACAAACATATTCCTAGCCAATCTATATCACGTAAGAAATATATTGATATTCTTCATGAAAAGACTATGAACGAAATCAAAACTAAAATAGCAGGCAATATATTTTGGATAGCCGTTGATGAAACTACAGACGCCAAGGGACGTTATGTGACAAATTTAATTATTTCAATATTTGAAGATACTGTTCCAGAACCGTTTTTGCACAGTGTTAAACAATTAGATAAAACAAATAATTTAACAATAGCCAGGTTTGTAAACGCAGCTTGTCAAATTTGTTTCTACCGGAACAGATACCTACCGAAAATTTACTTTTAATGTTATCCGATGCTGCGTCGTATATGATGAAGGCGGGTAACTCTTTAAAAATATTTTTTCCAAATTTAATCTACTTGACCTGCTTAGCTCATGATATTAACAGGGTGGGGGAAACTATTCGCGAACACTATAAAACTGTAAATAGCCTGATATCAAATATGAAAAAATTGTTTATTAAAGCTCCGTTAAGGGTTTAAAGATACAAAGAACATTTTCCAAATCTTCCATTGCCCCCAGAACCTGTTATTACCAGATGGGGTACGCATTCATGTTTTATGCAGAACATTTTCAAAATCTTATAAAGTTTATAACAGATTTTGAAGCAGATTGTACTGCGATGAACGAATGTAAAAAACTATTTTTGGACAAACATTTTTCATGGTTTGTTCCGGTAATAAAAAATTTACGAACCATTAGTTTGCGTTTAACGGAATCCCTACATATGGTAGAAGAATTGCAAGAAAAATGTAAAGCAAGCAGTACCCTCTGAAACCGGTAAAATCATAACACAAAAATTTTCTTCTGTTCTAAAAAACAATCCCGGTTGCGAACAAATCAAACACATATATAAAGTTCCTAATGGATCTAAAATTTCGAATGAAGCTGTAAATATTGATCCATTACTTGTAAGCAAATTGAAATACTCGCCAATTACATTATGTGATGTTGAGCGCCCATTTTCTGCTTATAAAAATGTAGTAAGCGATAGGCGCCAATCTTTCTTAATGGAGAATATGGAAAAATATTTAATTGTTTATTGTTTTCGATAATTAAAATGTAATTTAAATGTTTTTTTCTTTGAGTTTTTAACTTATCTCTAGTTTATAAACCTATTCTACACTGCTATTTATTTAGGAAATAAAATATTAATGTTTAAACGTCTCTTTTTTTTATATCTATATTTTTTAGGAGTGTTAATTTTTTAATATGCAATTTGTGCATATTGCATATATTTCATTTAAACTGCATATTAAGCGAATATTTAAGCCATTTTATTTTGCATCCGCGCCCTAATGTCCACGCGCCCTAACGTCCACGCGCCCTAACGGTCCGCGCCCTACCGTCCACGCGCCCTAACGGCGGCACCCTAACGGCCGCGCCCTAACGGCCGCGCCCTAATGTCCGGCTCCGGCAAATATCACACTAAAAGATCTACGAAAACTTTTTCAACAGATAATTCTTGGTAGAATACTTGGTTGGGAAAACAACAGCGTACTAAAATGGTTAACCACAAAACATGTGGAAATGGATAAGATTATCTACTAAGGAACCGAGAAGTCAAAAGAATTGTTGACGGTTATTTGGGCACTTCCAGATCGAGTGAATAATGGGAATAACCTTAAGAATACCTCGCCCCTAAATATAAAATTGTGTTCCTATTGGAGCGTGAAATTACATTGACAAATGTATATGAAATAGTAGAAAATATGAAAACTAAATCCTTTGTTTTAAGGGGTGTACCACACATATATGAGAAACGTAGTACAATCCGAATTTTAGAAAGCGGGTTCCAGTTAGATCTAAAAAAAAGATAGATTAAGTTGTCTAAATCATAGAAGAATAGGTACGACAAATTAATTGAACAAAATACATATGTACATAATAAATATTAAAGTAGAGAATAAGACGAAAACTAATAGATGTGAAGGAATAAAATGGGTTTGAATTTGCACGATCCCATGGTGATAATTTCTTTTACCTCTCGCTACCTTAAAATTTTTAAAGGCCTACGGAAAATTCATAATAGTGTATCAATAAATGAATTTTTGCAGGTTAAAAAAGAACAGAAGATTAACACATCCATGAACTAAGAAAACGAACTGCATAAAAGCAGTTAAGACTAAGCAAACGTATCAGAGAACTTAGAGAAGGATGATATATTGTTCTAACTTTGTTTAAAGTATTTCTAAAAAATATTTCAACGTAGAAGTAAATATTTGAAATTATTACAGAAGACGAAGAAGACATTGGCACTATTAGATAGAAAATACACTATAAATATTAATTTAGGTACGGGTAGAACTGTTGGAGATAAATAAATAGAAAAAAATTAAATAGTAATCATTGGAGTTCGTTCCACAGCCTTCTTGGATTATGCCAACTAATAAATAGGGATAGTTTATATATATAAATATATATTATATATTGTTATGATAAATATATGAGTAGGCCATGGAGGTACCAATGCTGCACAGCAAGCAAGTATAAGAGCATACTTTATCTATGCATCTCTGTACTAGATAATTATGTATTTATAAATTTGTTAAATGTTTGTCATATTGGAGGTGGCATTGGAAATCATTAGAATCGTATTAAGAATGTGAACGTATAACACGTGATAAGAAAGTGAACTCCAATAGGGTAAATATTATAAATTGAGGGTTGTTAGGGATATAGATAAACAAGGGTTGGAAAATAATTTATTCAAGTTTTAATATTTGAATCGAGCGGAGGTGTGATCGGGCTTCACCCAGAAAATCACACCCGAGCAAACAAATTAATTTAAATTTACATACAAAGATTCATGTTTGGCAATTAACGTTTTGGTAAATGTAATATTTGTGTAATTATATGAAGTTATGGAATTGGTTGTTTTATTAAAGTAAATGAGAATATTCTGAAGAATAGAAACATAAAGGAAGCCACGAAACCCTGAGATAAGAAGTAAAGCCGAGGTATTTTAGCAAGGTGTGAGAACTTTGATTTACAAGTTGCAAATCACTACTACAATTTACCAAAAGGGACCGGTATATAGCAACTTTTTGACGCCTGCAACGTGGGGCTGTGATTATAATGGTGCTGGTGATTTAAAATATAACAACTTTTTGAACTATTGGACGTTTGAGACGTGGGGTGGAAGCAAG
>JABXWE010101878.1:0-36584 GCA_014611495.1 Limonius californicus
ATTGGTTTAAAGCCGCAATTTTGGCCGTAAAACAATAAATATTTTAACTTCTACCGAGTTTTATTTATTAAGCTTCTTCTTCTTCTTCTTTTATTGTAGGCAGTAGCCTGTTTTTCTTCACACTAATTCTATGGTGTTTCTACAAATGTATTAAGCTTAGTTATATTTATTATAGATAACCAACCTGGTAAAACATAAAAAATACTAGGAAACACCACACAACATATTATACGAGGGTCTACAACTTTCCAATATTGTAATTATGTTTATTGTGCAATTTATATTGTAAAACTCGTCTGTAGCTATTATGTGTCTGATAAAACGAATGAGTGAATTTTTCATTCCATATGTTATTGGCCAAACGAGCTCTTTCATCGACCCGCAACAGGATAGATGAAGCTTAGCTCAGAGGAGTAGGGGTGGTTCACGAGAAACACTTACGGGAGGGAAATGGAACGTAGATGTGTACAGAGTAGCCCAAAATTAGAGGGCGCCACCTTTCAAATGAGTGCAGGTTCTCGTGGAAGGCCGAGAAGCCAGCAGCTTATCAAATCGGAATCGGATTCACCTTTATTGTGCCTCCCTCCTGTATGTAAAGCTTACAAATTGCATCCACAATATAATAAAAATACACAGAAATAAAAGATTTGGTAAATTTTTAAGATAAATATAATTCAACTATTTAAAATAGGTGACACAATACAAAAACAAAGACTGTATTGACAATAATAATATTTTTACAAGATTTTGTTGGAACGTTCGAACTGAAAAAGGCTCGTCGTCAGCGGATTGCAATATTTAATTTCTTAGCACAGATCTACGCAGCCAGTGGCGTCGGAGTTTACAATTTAATACAATTTATGAATACACTTTAAAGTTAACCAAAAGAAGAAAAAGGACAACTGGTGACTGAAGGTCTCATTAAGAAAAAGGTTCAGCACTTGAAACTTAAAAAAGAAACTTGAAAAAAGTATTCACAAAACCAAAAACAATTTCTTTTATCTTAGTTTTCTTCGGTAGGAAGTAGAGAGAGAGAGTCATGCACAATTTGGAGTGTTCTTGTGTTCTTAAGAAGCAGGAAAAATCCGCATGCCCCTGAAGACCGGATCGAATAGAATCAACGTTAAGGGTCGAGACATTAATGCGTTTATCCCAACAGCGGCACATCCAAAGGGTTACAACAAGGGTTCGATAATAATCCGCCAAAGGCGATTAGCAAATTCGCAATGAATGGCCCTCCAAGGGTTAAAATTCCAGAGTGTTTCTTTAATCCGACACTTGTCGATGGTTCTGTTCACCCAACGGTGAAAACAGCGATACGAAAATTCACGCGATGGACACCCATCGAAAGCCCAAGCAGCCCCTGCAGTACTTGATTACGACGCTTATCGCAAGCAACCGGATCAAAGATGTTAAATTCGACTGAAGAAAAAAAAAACGAAACACAAATCTCAATATACAGCAGCAGAAATATTTCCTCATATTGCGAAATATGTTGCAAGAATTCTAGAACAATTTAACACGTAGGACTCCCTTCAAGGGCAAGTCAAGCGCGTAGACAAAATATTAATCGGCATTTCTGCATGATAACAAAAATAGGTCCACCAAAACTGTATTCGGGAAATACAAAGATAATAATCGGCTACAGAGCAGAAGTTGAAATGAAACTTTCATTCAGATGAAGCGGCAAAATCAAACGAACATAACACATACCTAATTATATCCGGAAACTGCAATTTACCATCAATTATATGATGGTTGAGTAATGTTTACTCAATAAACAACACAAGTAGATCTAGTAGTTAAGATGAAAATTAATTTAATTTTCAAATATTATCCGAATGTGACATTTGACAAAATCGAGTTGTCATCATATGTGAAGTACCTTAGCGATGCAGCAGCCATCTAGCGGTCGACATTTTCGCGTCCCTCGTTCAGCACTGTTTAGGCAGATTTTTTTGTAGTTTATGATTTAGTCCTTGATGCCATACTTTATCAAAGGCCTGTGCAACAGCTAAAAAGATTGCTGAGTAAACTTTTTTCTCCTCATGACTTTTCTCTATCGTATTTACTACGCTGTCAACTTGTTCTACAGTTGAATGTTGGTTTCGGAATCCAAACTGATGTGTTGGTATCATTTCTTTTCTTTCTATTATTGGTTTGAACCTTTTGAATAATAGTTTTTCAAATAGTTTTTGCAATTATCAGTAAGAGCGAGATGGGCCGATATGATGCTGTTTCATTCGGCAATTTTCGTGGCTTCTGTATCATTATGAATAACTTCCGCTCTTTCATACGTTCGTACATAGTTTAGTCAAAATGCTGCATTTATTATGTTAGTTAGTTTTAGTATTCCTTTTCTAGGTAGGTGTTTCAATACTTTCCCTGTTATTAAATCAAATCCCGGAGTTTTTTGCGGATTTAGGTTTTCTTTAATTTCTTTTGCCACTTCTAGTGAATTGACCAATTTTAGCTCTTCCTCCTCTCTTCCATCTTCCACATTGATTTCTGGAGTGCTGCTCCAAGCAGCTTGTTGAATATCCAGTAAAAGCTTTTCAGCTTTGTGGTTCAATTGTTCCTTATTTCTCAGAGGCACGTTCATCTGAACATTGTCTTTTACCTCTTCTTGAAACGCTTCCCAATCTGTGTGCTTGTTAGTCAGTGTTGGGTTACATTTTTTCTTGATTATGTTTTCGCTTAATGTTAGAATTATTGGAGGGTGGTCGGAGCTCAGATCAAAGTTCTCTTCGATGTTAATACAATTTGCTGATACTTTCCTGGGGATGATGAAATCAATCAGGTTCGGAATTTTGTTTTGATCTGAGGGCCAGTAGGTGGGTTTTCCCGTGGAGTGGTAGTTACAGTTTCTTTCTAATGCGGCTTCTTGCAATTATTTTGCTTTAGTTGTGGTCAATCTTGAACCGCATATTAGATTTTTTGCGTTGAAGTCTCCTCCAACAATAAATCGTTCTCCTAAGCTTTGTAGCAGGCTTAAATACTTTGTTTTTCGGCTTATGCTTTGGTGGATAGTAGATTGCTGCAACTGTAATCTTTCGTCCTCCTGTTCTGACATTTCCAGCTGTAGCTTGTATTTCTTCATTTCATATTCATATATATTTCATCTGCACGGTGGTCTATTTTTTGTCTTTCATTCTTTTGTGTTACTTTAGTTGGTTTTAGTTGCTTCATGTTGCATTCTTGTGTGTAGTGTTTTCCAGCACATTTTACACATCTTTACCTTCATGCCTAGTATCCCTTTTATCTCGTATATTTTTTTAATGTCTTCGTCGTTTCTGAAGCTTAGTATAAATAGCGGGAAGGGTTTCTTCTCTATTCTCTACAGAATGTTAACGGCTTCTATTATTTTGTATCCTTGATGGCACAAATCTTCTACTATACTTTCTGGAGCGTAGCTTTTTTTGCAATGACTGTTTGTTTATTTTCGTATGAGTGTAAAAGTGCTTTTTTTAAATTTAGTAGGTTTGTTAGTCCTCTATATTCTTCCGCACGATCTACATTTATTTTCACCTACTCCTTATTCACCATAACTGCTTGAAATGTAAACTTTTCTGACTTTAATTAGTGTTGTATTGAATCATAGTCTTTAATTTCGCTCAAAACAATTGGCGGCGGTTTCGGTATTTTTACTGAATCTTCTTTTTGTGCCTGTTTAGCTTCTTGCTGTTGCTGTGGTGACGTTTCCGGCGATCTAGTCATTTTTATTTTTTTTTGTTCTTTTTCTTTTTCTTTGTTCCGTTTCCGTTTCTCTAATGAGTTCTTCTTTGTTTGTGTAATGTTCCGTTTCTTGTTGGTGTTTTTGTTCCAACTGTGCACTTTCGGCTAATTTCTGTTAATTTCTCTTGTTTATTACTGCTTGCATTTCTACCATTTGTTGCTGTAATAGGGAAACATTTTGCTGAAATTCAATTCTGACATTTTTCTCTTCTTCCCATGCATTATGTAAGGTAATTTCATAATGTAGCTTTACTTTAATTTGTAACGGTATTTTCGCCTTTGTTGTCTGCAACCCATTTCACACTAGTGCCCCACTCCTAAGATACCAATTGGAATTACGGCGCATGTCTTAAGTTAGTAGACAGAACTTTCATTTCCGGTATTCATCTTGTTGTGATCTTTAGAATTGATTGAACGTCGATATAGATTGCTCCGTTTAAGTTATTTTACTTGAGAGTTCTTCTCGATTTATGGAGTGAATCCTTGTATACATCGTAATCCGTTGTGAATTGTGGATTTTTGGTGTAGGTCCTTGACCGATTTGTGATCTTCGTTCGATCTTTTGTTCCGTCAATCGGATTTATTTTCGATTGGTAAGTCATCCATCTTTAATTTGAACATGCTAGCTTAACGCATTCTTTATTTATTAATTTAGACAACAAGTTGGGGGCTGTACGCTTAATTTAAACAACCAGTTGGGGCTGTAAACTTTCGCCACATTTACGTCTTGAATTGCTGAATTCGCTGTCTGCGAGAAATTGGAACTCAAAGCCGTACCGGTCGATCACCTAGAGCACGTGTGAACGTGAAGCCGCTACAGGATTTTCCGCTCAGATGGAAGCATTCAGGAAAGTGATTTCAATTCGTATTATTTATTAATTTTGGAGTCGAGTTAATTGCTCGTTGTTTAATTGGTACTGCTTCCGAGTTATGATTTAATTTCCAAGTTCTTTCACGTGTTTGTGAACCATTGTTTATATTAATACTTTCATATATTAGCGTGTTACGTATTTCGTGCATATTAACGTAAATTTCACTTGATATATACAGGGTACGTCATCTGGAGCTGTAATATTGCGTTTATACGGATTTGTAACTAGGATATTTTGTATTTACAGAGCGCTTATATCAATTGAAAGTACTTTCAGAGGATAGGGTGTATTTTGCTTTTTAAACGCCGTTTTAATTTACAAACGCAGTATTTTTACCTTGCTCGTTTACTTCAATTTTAATTAACACTATATTAAGTGAATGGTACGGGTGGTGTGTACGTATACAGGGTTCTAGTGCATATTTGCACAGTTATTGTATATGTTACTGGGGTAATTACTTTATTAGTATTTTTTTTGCATCATTAAATTACCGTTGTTGCAATTGGTCTTATTATTTATTGTTACCCTATCTCTGATAATTTTGTAAAGACGAAGCAATTAGATAAATGGAGAACCCGAGGTCCAGCTTACTCTAAATCTACATCTGGATTATTATCAGCGTAATCTTTCAAGCTGGTGGCGCCCTTTCTAGGTAATTGACGAGGAGTTAATTACTTTATGTATTCGACTTTATTTTGAGAACCGCCCATCTTCGATTGAGGTTCCGGGAGGCTGATATTAATCAACGAATTATTTATCTAATTTACAGAAATTTCCTTAGGAAATTTTTGCAGGCGTCAGGTGAAAATACTTACACAAAACGGAAAAAGTTCTGCATATTTAGATAATTGATAATTGTATATTTCAGTACACAAATACAAAGAATTATCATTCGTATTGTTCATATAAGTTGCAAATTTACACGACTTGAATAACTTGAATACGCAGATCATATTTTAAAAACATCATTTCAACTTCAGTTATTAGAACTGCTACAAAATATGTTAACATATAGTTTAATGTTCCAGTTTATGTTCTACATCATTTCATGTACATAATAAAATTTGTATTCTTTAATGCGATCATAAAATACCAAAAAAGACGCGCAGACGGAAATCCGTCAAAACCGAAAAATAAGTCAGTCCTTTCACATTCCACAGTAAACACCTTTCCATGTATTTAATTTGGTTAAAAACAGTTTTGTATTTACAGATGGGCCAGTACAAACTACGAAAAAAAAACACTATCTTTACTTACAGTTACCGTTATTACCATCAGCAAGCCGAACTTAAACATTCTAATAAAACACAATTATACAGCCAATTTTCATAAAATATTATGGCTTAGGGACGATTCTTAACTGGTACTAGTGTTACTGTTTTCATGTCTTTTCAGTTTAACTAAGATGTTTAAACTACTTTATGATCCCACATCTGGTAGTAACATAACGGGCCTGCTAGAGTGGTATTAATTAATGATAATAAATGCTCCTACACCCTAGAATAATTTCTGTAAAATTTATTATTATGCATATTTCTGTGAAGCGCATGACTATGTTCTTACGATGAGCATTTTTCAGTTTCGGACTAGCGCTTTATTTGCACAGCACAAACTGAACGCATTTCTGTCTTTGTTAGTTGCTTGCAGATTCATATTTCCGACAAAGACGTAGGTCGTAGTTACATCTGCGAACAAAACAACACCAACACTGTACGTATGACGTATTCTGTCGGCTGATACGTTCAGTAGAACGAAACAGAGAAACTTGAAGAATGTCGCCCTGATGCAGCCAAACGTCACTACTTAAATCTGTTTCCAGCAGTATTTAAAATGTTTTGGAGGTTTATATGGCAATATTTTATTTTCTAAAGTTACCTAAGAGCTTTTATTTACAATGTCGTTTATTGCTTAAATTTATTTTATACACTTTGGGAAATCAAAATCACACAGTCCTACGATTACCACCATACCATTGTCACTTCAACGCCATCGAAAATATATGGCGTATATGCAAGTCGTATTATGACAAAACACATTGGACGAGATGGATACAGTGAAAGCAGTGTTTTAGCAATGTGGAACGAATCTCTTGAACAATGTACCAGTGAAACGTGGAATAAAACCGTTCAGCACACGGAGAAAACTATAAACTAATGGTGGTCACGCGAACTAAAATTAGACGAAATTGAACCACTAGTGATAACCATTAACAATGGTGATGATAGCAATGACGACTTCTTTAGTGATGATTCAGATTCTGATGTAAACGACATTACATAGTGATATATTTAATTTAGTTGCTCTTGGTGGTATTCAATGTGCAGTTTCGTTATTAAATTATTGTATATTCTAGTCATACTTTTTACGCTTGTTTTACCATTTACTATTTTCAAGAATACATTCCAGTAACTGTAATTACTTTTTAATGGCTGTATAACAAAAATGCTATTAACTTATCTTCAACCTCTTAACACCAATTTCCACAAACCGGGATATCTACAGAACCATTTCCCAGTAAAAACAAAGGTTCCCAAAGTGTATAAAATAAATTTCAGCAATAAACAACATTGTAAATAAAAACTCTTAGATAACTTTAGAAAATAAAATATTGCCATATAAACCTCCAAAACATTTTAAATACTGCTGGAAACAGATTTAAGCAGTTACGTTTGGCTGCATCAGGGCGACATTCTTCAAGTATCTCTGTTTCTTTCTACTGAACGTGTCCGCCGATAGAATACGTTATACGTACAGTGTTGGTGTTGTTTCGTTCGCAGATGTCACTAAGACCTACGTCTTTGTCGAAAATATGAATCTGCAAGCAACTAACAGAGACAGAAATGCGCCCAATTTGTGCTTGCGCAAATAAAGCGCTAATCCGAAACTGAAAAATGCTCACCCGAACGACAGAACTCTCAGAGTAGGTTTTTGACCATAAGATTCTGCGGTTGCCAAACGGGATTACGTATGGTGGGTTGCAGTATATCAGTCTAGGATTAGAACCCAAGCCAAAATCGACGTTTTGCCCAGACAATGACTACTCTGGCAACGAGTAGCTACTAGCTACCTCTGGCGAGTATAATTTGAGTTGCTTTGTCCAATTTTATGAATTATACCAATTTGTGATAACTTAACACGATACAACACAGTAAACCATCGAAAATATATAACTGCACCCAGTGAGAGAAAAACTAATAAAAAAAAAATTATAATGATGTTCGTCTCTTGTAATAGTAGCGTAGGGAGGGATTTTTTATGCCGTTCCTAGGCGGCGATCTCTTCTCTGTCGCATGTTTCTCTTTAGTGCTAACGTATAAACACTGGGGACCTACCGTTTAACCCTCTCCCAACGGAAATTATTTCGTGATCCGGCTCGTATTTCGGTGTTGGTACATCAACTTCAAAACACCAAACTGTCTATGCTCATAATAATACCTTGCATATGATAATGTAATTATAGCACTTCTCTTTTTTACAATCATTTGCAGACCAAGAAAGTAATGAAATCGACATCCAGACATAACAAGTTTATTCAATAAAAATTCTTGTTACAAGCAGAGTAAACATTACTTTTAACATGTCCATCATTTTCATAACAGCTCTGAGGAGTACACAACTTATAGAGAAGGTTTTTGGCGTTAAGATCAGACGGTTCGTGGCCGGATTGGGAAACTGTGTGTGGTGTGGATATTTCTTTTTCTTTTCATGGTGTTAATACATAAATGGATATATAGATATTTGCAGTCTTCAGAAGCCAAGAGTTTTGTTTACATTTGATTTCCCAAATAACCGCAGTAAGTAATGCAATAATTTAAAAATAAACGAGGTAGTCGTATAATATCTTCTTACAGTAAAGTGTTTGATTTCATTGGCTACACAGAAAGCAAACCTTCCGGTCTCAAGTGATTTGAGCGGATTATCTCAGGTCTACCAAGCATTTTGTCTACGAAATTTATTCTAAATTATCTTCATAACAGCTTTGAAGAATACCCAAACACCTAAAGCGATATTTTGAATAACGGCGGAATTATTAAAAAACGTCCAATCCGAATGACTTCCAGAGAAGGTTTTCGACATTAAGATCTGACGGCTCTTGGTCGGATTGGGAAATTGTGTGTGGTGGGTTGCAGCTCATGATTTTTACACATTGCTGTTGTAATGGTAGGAAATGGACCCAACCCATAACAGACGTTTTACCCGGAGAGTGAGCGCTTTACCAACTGTGCAACCACCGAGGAAGAGAATAATTGATGTTATATTTTCCATTTCGTGCTGCAAATACGTACAAGGATATGCAGATATTTGTAGTCATCAGAAGCGAAAAGTTTTGTTTACATTTAATTTTCCAAACCCGACGCAATCAATGTAATAATTTAAAAATAAACGTAGTAGTCGTATAATATCTCTGTGCACAGAACACAAGGAAACCTTTTCTGCCACAACGAACAAAAAAGTAGTGGAAACACAACATGTGTTTAAAACTGCAGTTTGTTTTGTTAATTAAAGCGGATATTTAATTTTGTTGTATGTGGGTGAACCGAATTGTCAATAATTTGTATAATTTTAAATTCAGATGCGAGTTTTGTTTTCGGGTATTTTGCAGGTTTAATGTTGTTTGTTGAAAAATTCGACATGGTTTTCATTAAAATTGCAGTCGGTTCATGTATTAAAGTTGTAGTAAATTGTAATAAATAATTTCAACATTTCATGCACAGTGATTGGATTCCTGCAACATTCCAATTTTATTATTAAGGGTCGGAAAATAGTCGGAATGTGTTGAATGATTTATTGCTGGATGATGACGCCATAAAATTTGCATAGAATTTTTTATAACCTCCGACACTCGCACATTTGCATTTGTTTATTATTTGCCATACTGTTTTGTAGTATTGTCCAGTAATACGATGTAGTTTCCTGGAAGAATGTGCGATTAAAGCGTCGGCTGGAGTTTTGCATCAGTTTATACCTGGAAAGCTTTTAAACACAACCGCGAAATAGAGTAACATCATAAGCAAAAATTAATCCCTAAACATCGCACAGCCAAGGACGGTTAATTATTAATTTTGCGCACGCTTCCTTTCATCCACTGCAAATTCACGAAGATGCTTGTACGACTTTGTATATTGTCTACTCCAGTTTAGAACTTCGAGCAAATCTAATAAATTTTATGGAACTTATTACCCGAGCTGTTTTGTATGCACCGACGTATGTTCTCAAATTTCTCGAGAATTCCAGTTTAGCTATTTACGAACAACTTTTAGCTCTAGTAAAAGTTGCAGACTTGGGAAATCTTCAACCGTAGAAGTAGTTCTCTCATATGGATGCGGTTAGTAGTAAAACTTCAAATGTTTTATCATACGTACCATATTATGTTGCAAATCTAGCTGAACGATCAAACGTATCAACCTGGGGGAGTCTCCACTTCGAATGCTTTCGACTGAAACAAAAAAGTGTTTGTGAGTTGATAAAAATTTGTTAATTACGCACGAGTGCCAATAAATTCACATTTCAGGTTGGTGGCAGCGTGTTTACACAAAGCTAAAATAGTTGGAAATTTCAGTTCGAATGCACGAATATCGGCTTAGCACACGCCGACCTAGTTCGAGGTAAATTGCATTGTTCAGTTTGGCTGATAGTAAATTGAATACAGAAATTACAAAATCTACTTGACAGAACTACTCGTGTGTGAATTTTCACGGAGAATGTTATGATACGAGAAAATCCCTTATAAAAAGTATAAAAATAATTATGATGTTAACTATAAGTCATCGTTTGTCATATTCCTTGTAAGTTCCTTTTAAGGATTGCAACAGACAGTTCTATAAATTGGTGATGCAATTGGAAACACCTAGCGAACGAAACGGCGGCTTCGGAATTGATTTTGCTTGTATTTGATTAGTTATTTAAGTTGGTAATGTTAACGAAAGTACACTGCATATTAATTCTGTATTCCTTCCGCCTGTCTAAACTTTTTCGCTCCCCAATTCCAGTGCTCACACAAGCGAAAACTATACGCGTCCATCATATAAGGTATAAATTCGTATAAATGTGTATGTATCTAACCAGACTTCGATTATAGAAAGAAAAAAGGGATATACGCCGTACAGTTGTATTAGCTTGCAGATATAGATTTTCCAACTCAAATGAAGCCGCGAATGCGTAAACTAGGAAGCGAGACAAAACGTACCGATGGCGATGTGGGGGAAAGATCGACGCCAAACGCCTTACACTCGGCAATACAAACATTCTTTCGGTGCGGTGGCTGTTGTCAAAATGCAATGAAACATTACTTGTTTTGGTTACTAAGTTATTTAAGACTCTGCTGCTATGGCAAGCGCGGAGTTCAAGTTTAGAATGAGCTCATCTTCAACTTAAACCACCTTGTTTGCGCACAATCCGCGGCCAGCGTTTCAGCTATGTTGGTCAAGCTGCCTGTGGATTAGGATAGTTTGCAAATTACATCCCGGCTCAAGGTATCTGACATTTAAATATAATTACGATAGTTACCGGAAGGAGCAATAAATTAGTAATAATCATTACAATTATGCAACATCATTTCACGTCTCTGTATTGAATACCAATTATATTATCCGTCAGCTGGGCAAAGTTGTGATGACGAGACATGTAATTGTATCGGGGAACCATAATAGAACGTGCAACAAACAATAACAAAAATACGAAAATTGTGGGGCCGCTAAAGTTTGCTGGGGTCCATTAAATTTTAACTTTACTCGTGATTCGTAACAATCTATTCATTAAAATTAGGTAAAAGTTGCAAAACTGTGCAATCGTATAGCTGTTATCATTTTTGGCATTCTATTCGAGAACTATCTATGTATTTCCCCTTTTAAAATATATAATCGACTTCCAAACATTTTAAATTCGCTTTAAATTTCTTTATAGTATTTTATTCGAATAAGATATTTTTAAATCACCTCTACTCCTCTTCACATTCCTCCTTAGAATGCAATTTAGATCACCCACATAATTCAGCGAGCTCCTAAAAGAAATCAAATACGCCAATGTAAACACGTAAAATATCAGTTAATGTCGACAATCTTATTAAATATATATTTTTCACGCAATTGTGAAGCCTAGCCCACGGGTTCAGCTAATCTATATGTCTATATCGTTTTCCT
Source organism: Limonius californicus (assembly GCA_014611495.1). Lineage (NCBI taxonomy): Eukaryota > Metazoa > Arthropoda > Insecta > Coleoptera > Elateridae > Limonius > Limonius californicus. The sequence continues at coordinate 11,747 of JABXWE010101878.1, forward strand.
GGCAGTGGTTTCTACATCTTCGCTGCCCCAAACCTTCTGCGAATGGAAGGTAAACTTAAACTTCGTCATTCCAAAAGGCGCGAAATCGTATGTATTTGTATGTATCGGACTTTCATAGTTATAGATTTAAAAAAATCATTCTATAAGTCTAAATTACTGTGCACTCAATTGGTTGCGATGAATAACTTCCGGGCAAGAAATGTCGCTGTGAAAAATCGAAAAAAATTAACATTTACGTGATTAGTTAGCAGTTACGCTTATTTACAAAGTAGATAACGCTTATCTGTTGATTTAATCATTTGTTTATTAATATAATTTCTTACGATCATTTGATTTTGCCGCTTCTTACGGATTAAAGTCTCAGCTCCGTAGCCGATTACTATCTTATGTTTCCCAAATACAGTTTTAGTCGACCATTTTTTTTTGTTATCATGGATAAATGCCGATTAATATTTTGTCTACGCGCTTGACTGTGAACGTTTGCTGGGAATTTCCTACCCTTGAGGAATCCCTACGTGTTAATGTGTTTTAGAATTCTTGCAACATATTTCGTCACATGGTGAAATTTTCCAGCTGTTAGAGATTCGCGTTCCGTTTTCTCGTGAGTTGATTTAACATTTTCGTTCGACCCGGTTGTCTGCTAAAACCTCGACGCCGATAACAAGACAAGGTAAAAGCGAACGCCAGCTTCTGGGAGTGAGTGCACGTGGTTTTTGGAGCCGGAGTTGTATGGTAGCGCTTCTGCTAAATTAATATATGGTGTTGTTTCCTTGCCAGAGACAAAAGAATTCTCGACTTGTGTCGGAGTGTCAGCTGTTTGTAAAGACAATTCAGTGAAATTGCTTTCTCGACTTGTGTCGGATCAAACCCGCTATTGGAAGTTTTGGATTAGAAGACCTGAGCCAAGTCAGAAACCAAGATCCAGTGTGCTGTTATCCTAGCTACAAATGTTTACTTCATTAACTGCTTTTGAAAATGACATATTGTATCCCGAAATACGTATAAAGCAGAAATAAAAATAAATCCTTGTTGAAATTGCCTATTGTTATTATTAAAATATAAGTATGAATTTCAACTAAGTAAGGCAGCAAACAATTAACAAAGCCTTCAACCCCGTGAATTCCTCCATTAAGCCGTTGCAAGTGATAATCCCGTACAGCGGCGGAGATTTTGGCTCCTGAAGTTCGCGTTTCTTTTTCTTTTCCTCAAAGAAAGTCCTTGCTCGTAGCGTTCTCTCCATTGTGATCCAGTCTTCAGGGGCGTCCTTGCGAATTTTGCCTGCTTCCCAAGGAACCTAACAACACCCCAATTGCGCCTCTCTCTACTCCCTATTTGAAGAAAACTTTGGTAAAAATTATACTGTGTTATTGTGAAAACTCGTTCCGAGATTCATTTGATTGGTTTAAAGTGCTGAACCTTTTCTTCATGCAACGCAAAGCGACCTTCAGTCGCTAGTTGCCATTATTTGTTAACGATAAAGTGTAGTTGTAAATCGTAATTTTTGTAAACTCGAACGTCACTGGCTGCGCAGATCTGTGGTTAGAAAAGTAATTACCGCAAGCCAGTGGCGGCGAGCTCTTTCGTTTGAACGTTCTAACTTCCCTTTCTGTTCAACTGCAATTATTACCGTTTTGCATATTTTTTTGTACTATGTGTGTTACCAACTTCCGAAAATACAATTATATTTGTCTTAAAACCTCACCATATCTTTTATTTGGGTGTATTGTATTGTGTATGAACTTTGTAAGCTTTATATACAGGAGAAGGTACAATATAGATGATTCCGATTCCCGTAAGCTGCTGGCTTCTCGGCCTTCCACGAGAACCTGCAAGGAACTGTGATTTGGAAGGTGGCGTCCACTAATTTTGACTTACTCTGTACACAACTACGGTCGATTTCCTTCCCTTAAGCGTTTCTCATAAACCATCCCTACTCCTTTGAGCTAAGCCGAAGGCACTGCCATCTTTCCTGTTGCAGGTCGACGGAAAAGCTCGTTTGGCCCGTAATAATATACCATGATAAAATAATTATCAAGTTAAATTGCGAAATATCATTTGGAAATAACTTTAAAAAGGCAGGCCTCCACGATTTAATTGTTATGATAAGATTGAATTCCGTTTAAATCATTAGTTAGAACATAACAAAATTGCCAATGTTTGAAGATAAGGAATACGTAGGTAGGTGGATCGGGAAACATTCGGCACATAAAAATACTAAACATTAATAAATATTAGAGACAGCAGGATTAGAATGAAGTTATTAACTGTAAAACTATTGATTATCAAAGATATTTGTGTACCTTAAAATGTCTATAAATGTGGCTTTTTGTTTATGAAATTGTGCTAAAATCATCGACAACAGTATTTTATCCTTTAAAATGCGCTAATTTGTAATAATACCACCCTCAAAGCAATTTAGCCCATAACATAAATTTTCCTAAAAGTGAAAATGTGTATCTTACGCAAAACGTAATTAGTGAAATATCAAAATTTATTAATATACGTATAAGATATGACATTAAAAAAACAGGGCGTTACATAATAAATCAGAGAATGATCAACGCAACAATTCAGAGGGTGCTCCATTAAAAACGATAATAGTTAGATAAATGTTAAGACGCAAAACTATGTATTATATTATATATCCATTACAAAACTACTGAACAAGAAAATTTCTTTTGTTGTGTACATGTCTTACATCTCCATCCAACTTTTTTACTATTGGTATAAAGAAACTACTAAATTCACAGTAGTACGTAGCCCACGGGTTCAGCTACATTAAAATAAATCTGATTTCTGTTCATAAAACGATAAGTTTCGAGAGTTTAGTACGGTTATTATGATTAGTAGAAAATGACTAAAGTTAAATTAAGCTGTGAAAGTTTTTGATGCGGCCTTTTCGGTTTGCAAATTAAAGTTCCGGACGTAAAAGATAACGATGAAATAATATCAATGTGTGAGCGTTATAAAATGAGAATAAAGGACTAAAGCCAATATTGGCGATAGTTGCAACCTTAAAATTGACGTTGATGTTATTCTTCAAGCTATAAAAGTTTGATTGTGTTGATTACGTTTAGGGCTCCGAAAACAGTTTGGTATTTATAGAACCACCGATCTGTTTTGAACTTACAGAAGTTCAACAAAATCCACTATCCGGGTTTGGGAAATCCTATTTTCTATTAATAGGTCAAAGTTTGAGAAAACTAGAAAAAGAAGAAGTAAATGCCCATCAGTGCGACATTCGTGTTATGTTTACAATACAGGGGGTTATGAAATAATTTAAATGTACGTGAATTTGTACGGTGATATTTGATTAAACACCTATTAGGTACAAAATTAAAAGAAAAGCCTTAATTGCCTTTATTAGTAAGTACAAGGGTTCGACAAAATCAAAATTCAATTAGAGTTAGGTTTTAACATATGTATTTAAAGTGATACAAAGCAAATATATGAGAGCTCCAGTTATTATCTTTGTAACAATCCCCGTATTCAATAGATAGATCGGTTTATTTAGATAATCTAAATTTTTCTTGGCGTTAAGGAGCGTGGGAGAGGTAGTACCTTTGAAGGGGTCGACCCGACACTGATCCTCACCACCACAGGAGCAAGGACGCCAACATAATTCCTCAACAGGCACCTTAGCTTCTCCTTGACTCAAGACCATCTTTGCGTGGTGAAGAGCCGCATCCATCAAGAGGTAACCCTGACTTGCAGAACACGGCAGATCTAGACCAGAGAAGGTCGAAAAAATCCTACTCTGGTAAGGTTAGCAGCCTGCTGGAGATGACACCTTTAAATCGCTTACAGAACCAATAATCAGCCTCGGATCAGGAGTGAACAATCGATGACGAATACGGCAGGAATAAGGCGAACGAGATGGACAGATACAAAGCAAATACCAACGCGCAAACGTTGAGTTGCTGAACATTTACATTATAAGTCTTTCAAATAAAGTGTCAATCGTTTGAAAGCTATTGTCAGCAGATTTGGAAAAACATCTACAATGTTGTATATGATTTAATAAAACTTTCAATAATGACATTTTTAATATGACATTCAACGATGAACTACAGTTCTATCTGAGTGGCTATATAAATTGCCAAAACTACATGGTCAATCGAAACTCTTCATACATAGGTCACCCTATTACATCTTCTTACAATTGGAATTTACAATGCAATTTCGAGAAGAAAAATATTTGCGACAATTTAGCAACAATTTCCACAATTACCAGCAACTATTGTGAAGACCGTTAGTCGATCTAATACAAGGTGATGAACTTCAGCTTACTTTCTTTTAGATAGATAGTGTAACAGCTTGCACAGCAAGTGCAGCGTTGAATTTTGTAACGTGCGATTTCGACGCACAGTGTATATTGCGGAGTTTGTTTCAAATTTAGGCAGGTGGATAGCGTGCTTCGGTTTTCGCGCATGAGTAGCTTAAATATGTTCTCGTAGGTTTGGGTTTTCCGAGATAGGAGAGCGCATTCTCATTCTGTTTCCTGACAAGTGTGTGCTTGGTTTTCATCGCGGTCTATTTCGACCAAGGATTTATTCCTAATTTTGTTGAAAGTTCAAGTTTTAGGGAAATCTTAACCTTGTGGTGCTAGTGAGATTTTCCCTAGGTTTTTTTAACCGATTTATTACACCCTTGAAGAGGTTTTTCTATTTGCCGATTTACATCTTTGGCAATTTCGTAACTGCTGAGGATTTGATTATCTACCAAAAACTCCGTTGGTGTGGGAAAGTGCATTCTGATGGAAGTTTTTATACCTACATCATAGAATTTGGAGAAATTTCAAGTCGTGTATTCGCCACAGAAAATCGCAAGGTCAAATTCGGTCAATTCGGTCAAGTGTTCGATATATTTGGAATTCTTCATCAAAAAGGTCTGTTTAATATATTCCTTTAAAAATTCAAGGACTCCGAAGATCATCCGGCAGAATACGACCACATAATTATTATTTTGTACAAATTCACATTATACCAGTTATACCGAACTAATTTTATAACAAAAATTCTTTTATAAATTCAACACTTACTGCATTTTCTAACTTGTGTAAACGGACCGCATATTTTGAGGTTCTGATTTAATTTTTTTGACGCATACATTCAATAAGGGAGGATTTTGCGTGAACTTTTTATTTTATTGTCGAAGCGCTTATACCTCTATACAGGTAGTTATCTTAGTTTACATAACCGAGATCTCGTTTATCGTGAATTAGGCGTGTCACGAAGTGATTATTATATTTTGCGAAGCTATTTAGGCTTCTGGTTAATTTAGTTTTTTTTTTATTGACGCATTATCGTTTTCCCCAGGATTTAAGTTCTTTCATCATACGTATAATTAAATCAGACAGGAACGTTTGTGGTCTGTTCTTTAAAAGATATTTATAGTTATAATTGTGACCAATTTGGGGTCAATTGTTTGATATTTTTTTTTTATGACCAAGTTTAGTTGGTCAAACCTTAATATTTATTTGTAAATTGTTTTCGCTAATTGATTATACTCGAGAATTATGTCAAGCTTTTGTGTTTTATTGTGTCTTGTATTTTTATTTGAAAGACGTTAGTATTATCAGTAAGGTAAGTACATTTTCTCCGGGGGATTCCTGTTTATCTACGTCATCTTCGAGACCAAGGGTTGATTTTTTTAAACAGGTGGCGCCTAGGCTTACATCGAACCACCCTTCTGCGACGGTAGCTGGTCGAACCCTTGTCTGATACCTGGATCTTGCTTAGAAACTGATACTTCGTTTTTTTGTGGGTACAAAACTGATATTGTTGCCGCCGTTTTATAACTAGGCGTCACAATTTCCTAAGGAAATTTGGATGACAGAATAGTAGGCTGAGATAATTGACCACCATGAACGCCCGACTTGGCATCTTAAAAATGTTATCGTTTACATTTAATTGAAGAGGAGTCATAGTCAATGAAATCACACCGAAACAGTCGGTAGCCATTTTAAAAAATATGAAGAGCAGGGTTAATGTTTGTTTAGACAATGATGGGTGGTATTTCTAGCAACTGTTGTAAGCAACAATATTACAAATGTTTCCTTATTTGTTTAAATAGTGTGCTTAAAGTAAGTAATTGTGTTCTTTCAATTCATTTTAAGTGCAATTAAAATGTCTTATTAAATTGTACAGGTTAAGTTTTGTATTATACAAATTTATGCCCAACATAAATCGCAATTTACAGCAAAAAAATTAAAAGGCTCTAATGGTAATTACTTTTTTAAAATTCAGTCTAAGTTGTGGAAACATTCATGAGGGTCAATTTAACATACATTTCCTGAATAGAATACAGAAAATAACATCAATACTAGTGGCAACAATAGTAAGTAATTCGGCCGCAGCAGGTTCCTTTTTTTAAAGAATCATGGAGTTGCCAAAGGCTTGAGAAGGGTTCATATTTAATTTTACTTTTTTACTCAACATAATATTATACAGGGTTTTTCATTAGTTCACTATTAAAATAATTTAGAAGTTTTTCTGTTTTATGTGCTGTAGCGCCAAGATGCTCACATTATAAAATTATTTTTAAATATACAGGGTGACTGGCTACAGCGGAGCATCTTTTAGGTAGTATTTTTTAAATAGAACGTCTTTTACATTTTTACATTGTTGAATTGAGCGTAAAATTATCTTTCGAACGATATTCTGGTTTCGATTTTTGATGAGGCGTTACCGAGTTTATCTAAAAAAATGTGAACATTTTGGTAGGCACAAGGTTTAACAAATTTATTGTAAGTATTACGATCAATTAAGAAATCAATGATCTCATCAAGGATAACCCGGCGATTTTCTTTCACCACACCACACCACAAATAAGGGGAATGAAGAGAAATTGGTCTCAAGTACACAGTTTGGACGAAAACCCAAACAACAAGAAAAAGCATATTACAATGATGAAGGAGAACTCATCAGAGAAACGGAATGGGCAACAGAGGAAGAAAAATGACTACATCGACGGAAATGCCTCCACAACAACAGAAAGAAGTTAAACAACCACAAAAAAAAGATCCAGTAACAATACCGAAATCGCCGCCAATTGTTTTGAACCAAATTAAAAACTATGATGTATTACAAAGCCAATTAAAGACAGAAAAGTTTACATTTCAAGCACTTAAGATCAATACCAAGCAAGTAAAAATAAACAGAGTCTGCAGAAGAATATAGACGACTAACAAATTTACTAAATGAAAAAAAGCACTTCTGGCACTCATACGAAAATAAACAAACACGAATCATAAAAGTCATAGCGAGAAAGCTGGACCCGTCATGCGATCAAGAAAACACAGTAGAAGATTTATATCGTCAAAGATAAAAATAATAGAAGCCGTTAATATTCTGCAGAGAAAAGATAAGAAACGCCTCCCGCTATTTATACTAAGCTTCAGAAACGACGAAGACAAAAAAATTTATGAGATGAAAGTGATACTAGGCATGAAGGTTGAAGTAGAACCTCTAAGAAAATCAAAACCAGTCTCACAATGCAAAAAATGCCAAACTTATGGGCACGCCCAAAGATTCTGCAACAGAGAATGAAGATGCGTGAAATGTGCTGGAAAACACCGCACAAAAGAATGCGAAATGAATAAAATGAAAATGTGCCATCTGTGGTGAGGCCCACCCAGCGAACTACTGTTGAGAAGTCGTCAACCTTTTATTAATGCTAATTGCACAATATGTTAAACTTCCTGTAGAGAAGTCTTTAACCTTTATTTACTTATTGTACAATATTTTAATACCAATGCAGAATATGCGTTGATAGCTTATATTACGCTATTCATGTAAAATTGCGTTTACCTTGCAGCGAGTACAAGCGCTGTCATAAATGTATTTATGATTTTGTTAATTGTTACTTTTTTTATGCATGTACTTGGTAATAAATGTGATTGGTTAATTAATGGTAGGGATGAACTAACCTTATCGAAATGTAGTGTTTTGTAAATTAGAGTACGACAGACAATACAACAATAAACAAGCGGTGGTTTCGAAACTTGTGTTTTATTTTTATGTTGTACCTACCTATCTTTGCCAAACTTGGTATAGGCCCGCAACATATAAAGTTGGTGTCAGGTGTAAACAAATAGAAATTAAAAATCATCAAATAATTCACCATATAAAGTTGGTGTCAGGTGTAAACAAATAGAAATTAAAAATCATCAAATAATTCACCATATAAAGTTGGTGTCAGGTGTAAACAAATAGAAATTAAAATCATATAATAATTCACCATACAAAGTTGGTGTAAAAAGTTGTAAAAAGTTGGAAAAAGTTATAAAGTTAGTTTCAAACTAATTATCGCCGAGGCTGAAGAAGAGGTTTCCGTTTCTACCACTTGCTGTGAATTGGATTCCGAACCCAAGGGCACCGGTTCCAGAATAGTCCAGCCAGTTTAAGAAGATTCGGTTGAGCTCTACGTCCCCGTACTGCAGCGAGGCGTCCAGGAGTTCCACCCAGGTTCAGTCAATTACGTTCCCCAGGTCGACTACCGTCGCTTAGTTCTTGTGTTGTGTTGTGTGTGCGGTAACTCCACAAATGTAAGTGTTTTACTACCGTCAAGGAATATTGTTTATTATTTTTTAATCTGTTTATAAATTTCAACTAAAATTTTCTTAATTTATTTTGTCGTTACGATTTCACGCATTATACATGTAAGTTGTTGATTATAATTGCATTTCTGTACTAATTGTGTGGTAATTTCTCTCTGAACAAAACGATGGCAAGCAAAAAAGTACAAGTTGAAGTAGCATTAAAATTAATACCTGAGTTTTCTGGAGATAAAGATCAATTACATAAATTTTTAGCATGTTGCGATGCTATAGCAGCTCCGTTGGAAGCAGCTACCGAAATTTCGACATTTATTTTTATAGCTAAATCAAAAATTTCTGGTGCAGCGTATAACGCAATTAAGTATAAAAAAATTGAATCTTGGGAAGATATGAAAAAGACTTTAAAATACAATTTTGAGGAAAAGCGTACAATTGCGCAAGTCCAAGCGGAATTGTTATCATGCAAACAAAATTATAATGAAGACATTAGAAGTTTTGCTAATAGAATTCAAAAATTGATGGTAGATCTGAACGATGTTTGTATAGAAAGTGAAGGTGAAGAATCTGCAGAAATTATCGAAAAATTAAATTCAAAATCTGCTCTTCGAGCTTTTCAAGAAGGGTTACGGGAGCCTATCAAATTAATTATCAAAGCTAGTCGTTTAAATACTCTTACCGAAGCGGTTACGGTCGCCGAAGAAGAGGAAAGGTCTTCTAAAACAGGGAAGGCGCAGACAAAAATTTATCCTGTAAACTTTAAGAAATTTGGGCATAAATTTCAAAATTTTAATACCTCCGGAATTAAATGTTATAAATGCCATGGATATAACCACACTGCAAACCAATGTCCTGTAAAACAAAATTATTTTCCTAATTTCTCTCAAGCTCGTATTAAAACAGAACCTTCTATAAACAAAGTCAGTATGATATGTAGCTATTGTAAAAAACCGAGTCACCATATCTCCGTATGCCGTAAACGAATTTTTAACGAAAATCAAAAGAAGTCTAAAAATGTTTATTATAATAATGAAAACCAGGGAAACGGATCGGGTCCAAGTACGTCCAGTGGCGGCGTGACTCGGGCTGTCAATTAAATCCTAAAAGCCACTTTATACAAACCTATACTTCAAAGCATTCTTATCCAAGTCATTATAATTCAGAGCATTATAATTCAGAGCATTATAATTCAGAGCATTCTAATTCAGAGCATTATAATTCAGAGCATTCTAATTCAGAGCATTATAAATCAGAGCATTCTAATTCAGCAGAGCATTATAATTCAGAGAATTCTAATTCAGAGCATTATAAATCAGAGCATTCTAATTCAGCAGAGCATTATAATTCAGAGCATTATAATTCAGAGCATTCTAATTCAGAGCATTATAAATCAGAGCATTCTAATTCAGCAGAGCATTATAATTCAGAGCATTATAATTCAGAGCATTCTAATTCAGAGCATTATAAATCAGAGCATTCTAATTCAGCAGAGCATTATAATTCAGAGCATTCTAATTCAGAGCATTCTAATTCAGAGCATTATAAATCAGAGCATTCTAATTCAGCAGAGCATTATAATTCGAAAGAACCGAATTTGATACATTTAGATAAAGTCAATCACCTTAACTCAGTTACTTTTGTCCCTAATTCTTTTAATTCCAAGAGTGAAGATGAATCGTTTGGAAATTACGTTGCAGAATCTCAAAGTAGTATTGTGGATCACAGCTTTGTCAAACAAGCAGAGCATTCTAGTAACGGTCTTAATAATAACAATGATTCGGTGAATTGTTTAGAATCTCAGTTGCATATATCTTCAAATAATTTTGAAAGTATTGGAAGTTTAGGTATTTCAGAAAATCCGTGTAGCAGTGAAACATGTAATGAAAATTTTACAGTCTATCAAGTAGGCGGTGGCAATTCAACCATTTGTGACACCGTGAGTGTACCACTTCAAATTGCCTTAAATAATAATGTAAAATTACTGGTCGATACAGGCGCGGATGTTAGTATTTTAAAATATGATTGTTTGAAAAACGAAGCACAAATCAATTCAAATACAAAAGTTAGTCTTAAAGGAATCTCGAGTCATATTTTTACTACTAAAGGTTTAATTTATGGTAGTATTTTGATCAAAAACAACGAAGTTATTACTCATCCATTTCATATAGTTGCAAACGATTTTCCTATTGAATGTAATGGAATTTTAGGTAGAGATTTTTTGAATAAGTTCAAGGTCAAAATCGATTACAGTACCAGTTTATTAAAATTTTGTGTGAATAATATACAGGTAATTTGGACATTATTGCCGAAGTTTCCAAAGATTTTTATTCCATCTAGGAGCGAAACATATTAAAATGAAAGTTAACACAGATAGGGAATCTGTATGTTTAGCCAAAGAATTACAGGAAGGATTGTATGTTCCAAACTGTATAATTAAACCAATAAATAATGTATGTCAAGTTAGTTTAATTAATTCTACCGAGCAAAATATATATTTAAATGAAATTGATTTGAATATCGAGGATTTAAGTAATTATGAAATTTTAAATATGGAGTTAAATGATAACATTTCTAGCCGATTAAAACTTCTGGAATCTAATATCAGAACAGAGCATTTAAATTGTGAGGAAAAAGACTCAATTATAAATATTTGTCGGGATTATAATGATTTATTTTATTTACCGGGTGACAAACTTAGCTGTACCGACGCAGTTACTCATTCTATTCCCATTAAATCGGAAGTAGCACCCATAAACATCAAACCATATAGAGTACCTGAGCAACTCAGGGGTGAAGTTAAGAATCAGGTCGAAAAATTACTAGAAAATAAAATTATTACTCCAAGTAAAAGCCCATGGAATTCTCCGTTATTGTTAGTACCTAAAAAGCCTGATATTAATGGTAATAAGAAATGGCGTTGCGTTGTAGACTTTAGGAAATTAAATGACGTCACTATTGCCGATGCTTTTCCACTTCCAAATATTATAGAAATTTTGGATCAATTAGGTAATTGCAAATACTTCACAACTCTTGATTTAGCCAACGGATTTCATCAAATATGCATGAATCCTGAAGATAAGGAAAAGACAGCTTTTAGTGCAAATTTCAATCATTATCATTTCGAACGTATACCGATGGGTTTAAAGGGCGCTCCAGCCTCTTTCCAGAGACTTATGAATCATGTACTTACGGGATTGCAAGGTCTAAAATGTTTTATTTATTTAGATGACGTAATTATTTATGCCAGCTCTCTCTTAGAACATGACCGGAAGTTGAAAGAAGTTTTTGAGCGTTTCCGAAAATATAATTTAAAGCTTCAACCAGAAAAATGTGAATTTTTAAGGAAAGAAATTTCTTATCTTGGTCACGTTATTACCGAAAATGGTATAAGACCAGATCCCAAGAAAATTGAAGCAGTAAAAAATTTTCCTGTGCCAAAGAATCAAAAAGATATTAAATCATTTTTAGGTTTAGCCGGATATTACCGAAGATTCATTGAAAATTTTTCCAAAATTACTCAACCTTTAAACGAATTGTTAAAGAAAGATATAAAGTTCAATTGGAAACCTGTATGTGCCGAAGCTTTTGAAATTTTAAAAAGGAAATTAGTCAATCCTCCAATTTTGCAATATCCGAATTTTTCTAAAGAATTTATTTTATGTACTGACGCTAGTGCTAATGCAATAGGATCTGTCTTATCTCAGGGTGAAATAGGAAGTGATTTGCCAGTTGCTTATGCCAGTAGAATTTTAAACAAAGCTGAACGTAATTATAGTACTATTGAGAGAGAACTTTTGAGTATTATATGGTCAGTTCAACACTTCCGACCGTACTTGTTTAACAAAAAATTCACTATAGTAACAGATCACAAACCATTACTTTGGATTTTTAACATAAAAGACCCTACTTCGCGATTAGCACGTTGGCGAATTAAATTAGAGGAACACGATTTTCGAATAATACATAGAAATGGAAAATTTATTACGCACGCGGACGCTTTAAGTCGAATCTGTGCTGTCACAAGGTCACAAGTTTCATATGAAAAATATTTACAGGAAACCAGTAACACCATTATAATTAACGCAAACATTATAGAGTTAGGAGATGATTTATTTAGTGCACCGAAAACATACAGTTTAGCTCATTGCATAAGCGAAGATTTAGAAATGAATGGTGGAATAGCAAAATATTTTAAAGAAAAATTTCATGGAGTTGATTTTCTTAAAACTCAAAACCCTATGTTGCATAAAGTTCTATATCAAGTTGTTGAAGGAAGATATATTTTGTACCTAATTACAAAAAAGCATCATTTTGATAAACCCACTTATGAAGATGTCTTTTATACCTTAATAAATGCACGTGAATTTTGCATAGATCATAAGATAGAAAATTTAGCAATACCTAGGTTAGCAAGCGGTTTGGACAACTTAAAATTTGAGGATATTAGAACGATGTTACGGTACATATTTAAAAATACTGACGTGAAAATTCACATATACCACAATAATATTACAAAAGATTTACTCCAGGAAGAAATTCAAATTATTTTGAGGGAATTTCATGAAAATCCATTAGGAGGCCACCAAGGAGTAAATAAAACTTATAAACGAATTAAACAAAAATATAAATGGAAAAATATGTACAAAGATATTAAAAAATATATTAGGAAGTGCGAAAAATGCCAGAAAAATAAAATTTGCAAACGAAACAAGTTACCCATGGTTATCACAACTACAGCAAAAAGTCCTTTTGCAAAAGTTTCTCTTGATATTGTTGGTCCTTTACCAGTAACTTATCAAAATAATAAATATTTACTAACGTTTCAGGATGATTTAACAAAATTTTCAGAAGCAATTCCTTTACCTAATCAGGAAGCTTCAACTATCGCTGAAAAATTTGTAACACATATTATCTGCAAATACGGTACTCCACAAACCTTATTAACTGACCAAGGATCAAATTTTTTAAGTCAACTATTTAAAAATGTTTGTAAATTGTTAAGAATAAAGAAAATTCAAACTACTGCATACAGACCGCAAAGTAATGGCGGATTGGAACGTAGTCACAGAACATTAGCGGAATATTTAAGGAATTATGTAGATAAAAGTCAATTAGATTGGGATACGTGCATCCCTTATGCGTTATTCACTTATAATACTACTCCTCATACATCAACAAACTATACCCCCTTTGAACTCTTGTACGGGTATAAAACCGACCTACCCTCCACCCTGTTAAAGAAACCTGAACCTTTATACAATTATGACAATTATCTTTACGAATTAAAATCACGACTCCAGCATTGTCACGAAATTGCTAGAGATAATTTAATAAAAAATAAAATGCGTTCTAAATCTTATTATGATGTAAATTCGAACAAATTCAAACTTCATGTTGGTGATAGGGTTCTTTTACATGAAGAAAGTACAGATAAAGGAAAATGCAGAAAACTAATGTCTAAATGGACAGGTCCCTATGAGGTAATTTCCGTCGATTCCGACGTAAATGTCACTATTTTAATTAAAAATAAGCCCGTAAAAGTGCATAAAAATAGATTAAAGATTTTTCATGAAAATTAATTATATTTTTCTTCTTCTTTTCAGGTTATTACTACGGATTCTTTTACTCGTGAGTTATGTACTCTTTGTTAGATCCCAAAATACTTTTTATAATATTGCTAATGTTACAAATTCGGGTATTTATTATGAACAGGTGGGAGAATTGAATTTATTTAACGATCAATGGAAATTTGTAATTTATTTCGATTACAAAAATTATCATAACGAATACGAAGATATTATGAAATATTATAAAAATTTAAATTACATATGCTCTAACATTTTGGTTTTAACCAATTCTAGTGAATGTCCAAATTTCATTTCGGTTACTAGCCATGCGTTACAAAAGGCGAATGGTAAATTAAATATCGTACATAGTATTCTGAACAATGGCAACACCAACAGACCCAAACGGGGATTGCTTGATATTGTTGGTACCATTTCAAAATCCTTGTTCGGAACATTAGACGCTGATGATGCTAAATATTACGACAGTCAAATTCAGAAACTTCACGATAATGAACTAAAAGTTACGGATTTAATGAAGGATCAGACTACAATTTTTGAATCTACTATCAAACAGTTAATGCGATTACTAAAAAATTTGAAAACGAATTTACAGTTATAAATGGTAAAATTAGAGACTTAGGAACTTATGCAGATGTTCTGCGAAACGCTATTGATGATGCAAATAAAAGAAACAAAATGTTTACACTATTAGGGGAAGTTGTGTCCTTGCTCACTTTTATAATTGAACAATATGAAATGGACATCGATAATCTTTTACACGTTGTTTTAAATGCGCAACAAGGTATCCTAAACCCTTTGGTTATAAATCCAGACGAACTGATTGCACAATTAAATAAAATTCAAGTACTGTTACCTAAAGATGTTTCTTTTCCCATTAGTTTAACAGAGAGTAATATCCACATTGTTTATAATAGTTTTAAAACAAATGTATTCTATATTAATAATCGTGTAGCATTTTTAGTGTTAATACCATTGATTGAAAGTAGATCATATGATGTGTTTAAATTAACTAGTTTGCCTACTTGGATATCCGATAATACGTATGCCTTTATATATCCAAAATCCAATTATGTAGTTATAGACAAAGTTAAACAACATTATTTTTTAATGAATGAAATTCAGCTTAATAAATGTATGCAATTTATTTCAGGTCAATATGTCTGTGAACAAATTCAACCGGTATTTTTAGCTCACTCACATGATCACTGTGAAACCAAATTATTTTCTGTTGTAAATGAGATACCACGTAATTGTGATGTACGTTTATTGAAATTAAATAAAACCTTATGGATTCAACTAGCAGCTAAAAATTCTTGGTTATTTGTAAGTCCTGTTAAGGAAAATGTTAATTTGCTATGTAAAGAGTATAATTCTCCTATTTCATTGTTACTGTATCGTTCAGGATTATTAAAAATTCATTCGAAATGTAAGGTTCATTCAGATTCTGTTATTTTATCATCTCATAATTTATATGAGAGTGAAATAACTACATCGTTTATGCCAATGGTTAATATTAAAGATGATATAAGCTTCGATTTATATCAAAACAAGATTCCAATCTTAAATTTGGAAAAGCAAAGTGTAGTTGTATGTGACGATTTTCATTCATTAGATAAGATTAGTCTTAAGTTAGAGGAATTAAATTGTAGCTCTGCAAGCCCAATAAGCAACTGCTGGTGCTGGAAAACGTGTTAGTTTCAGTTATTTAGTAATAACGTCAGTTGGAGAACGTAACTTTATTAATTGAAATAGATTTAGTTCAAAAATTTAGGTAAATGCATGCGAAAGCTTCGCCCCTCATTTTCGTTTGATGGAACGAGTCTGCGAAAATATATTTATAAAACACTCTTATCGTCAACAACAAAGCAATTCAACGGGACTATCCACAGACATAAACCGAGTTGACCCTCAATCACGTTGAAGTAAGTTCAGGTGTCAAGATGGGTCATGCATTGCGGTCCAGATCGTAATGGAAACTCACTAACCGGAGGATCATTTCATGGTCGTGATTCCAACACAGAGACGAATTTCCCTAAAAGCTGGGGTGAAAGAGCCCCAGCGCTTTCTGCCTCTGTATTGTGATGTTTACTTTAGTGTTGCTTTTTTCACACAAATATAAAATGCTACGTATGGTACGTAGGAAACTATTTAATACTTAGTTTATAACAATAAGGATAAGTTTAAACTACAAACATGACTATCAACATGTTTGGGAATACACTTGACTTATTGGTTTCTTCCTAAATATATTGTAATGATGTATATTATATGATAATAAAACATTTTCTTATGCTAAACGTTATTGTTAGAAAACGAACAGAAAAACAAGCAATAAAAAATTAAACGCACATAAAATAAAAATAAATAAGATTTACAATGGGAGCGCTAAAAGTAGGTTAATGTAAGTATTCTCGTAAAGGATGGAGCAATTTATTGCATTAATAAAGACACTTATAAAACACTAATAAAATGCGATATTAAAGGTCGAAGTAGTGACGTAGACAGAGATTCCGTTCCACGAAAACAAATAAAAAGACCGTCGTGTTAATTACATTTTAATTCTTTTATAATTATCACCGTGGGTTGTCTATACGAAAGGCTCCACTGACTTGCAGTTTGATATCCGTATTAAGGGTAGGGTATACGTCATAACTTCGGGATTTTTTAAATAATAGGCCGTCAGGATATTGCATCTTGAAAATGAAATGCATAGGCAACTAACAATACCGAAAGCAATAAATCATTGGTTTGAATGCGTAGGGATTGAAGGATTACATATTTCTTCTTCTTCTTAGAGTGCTTTATCTCTTACGAGACGTAGCGATCTTCTCTCCTATGCCCGTGTTGCGCGTTTTTAGAGTGTCACAGACATAGAGGACCTACAGTTTAACGTGGGCTCCGAACCACGGGAAGTGTAAACACTTCTACTCCAGAGAAGATTTACTAGGCAGAATACCTCGCTGGTTTGCCATTGCCTTGCGAGGGAGAACGGCCGTTAAAAATCCGATGTTCCGGTGCCGGGAATTGAACCCAGGACCTTCAGCGTAGAAGTCTGACGCGCTAACTTCTAGCCCACGGCCGCCTATTACATATTTAAGTGTCTTTTAAGTAGGTACAGGTAGATATTTGCCTGAAATAAGTTCCTATGAATTATAAAATCGCAATATTTGTTTTAGTTTTATAGATCAACCAATTACAGTCCTACTAAAAAAACTATTTTAATGTTAAGAGAAAATCTTCTTGCGTGTGTAGTAGTATTTTAAAGTGAACAGTTTTAGGTTTTAATTACGAAAACAATATGCCACTTAGTAGTGGTTTTACCAGAAAACGTACTAAAGCAGCGAAAACCAGAAACCGTTATGTTAAAAGATGTAAAATCCTGCAGTCATTTGAAAATGCCGAGGGTTATGTTCCAGAAGATGCTCATTTACAATTCTCTTACAAGTTAGTAGGTTATTATTATGGATTATTACTAGGCATGTTATTGAGATTATTCCACAAAACCTACTTACGAAAGGTTCAAATTAACGGTAATATACTAATTAAAACAGTGGTATCAAACATGGGGCCCGTTGGCCGTAAGACCATAAAATACGGCCCTCGGCCCGAAGTTTGAAGTTGATTTTATTAAAATAATAAAATAAAATTTAGAAAAATATACAGTGGCGTGAAAAAATTCTGCATTCGTTGCACAAATCAGATAAATTAGATTAAACGCATTTTTCAAATATTTTCATTTCATCATTGCAAATACAATACAGGTAATAATAATAGCCCAAATGCTGATCCATAAAAAGCGGAAACAATTCGATATATAAAATTTATTCAAACACGAAAAATTGTACATTATATATAATAATGTAGTCTACACCTAAACATTTATTACAATACACATTAATTAGTTTTAAACTATTTTAGTACTTACTACGCCATCCTTTGTTTTTAATAACTAATTCACACCTTCTTGGCATAGGCAGTTTCTGTAATTTTTCCTTGATAATGCAGCGATACCAAGCATCAATTAGGGGTTCGATTAATTCCACTTTCGTTGTGAGTTTTTTCTTGAAATAATGTTAGAAATCCTCTGCCATAAGTTTTCTATAGGATTTAAGGATCCTCCTTAAAATGTGAAGTTCCTCTTCAGGAGCAGAAACTGATCTAGGCCGACCACCACCAGCGTTTCTTGATTTAGATGCGCCAACTTCGGGTAAACGTCGATGCCAATTTGTAAATAATTTGTCACACGGAAGTGCCCGGTTCGGAAATGCTTCGGCATACAAGCGACGTGCCTCATAAGAATTACCATCGGCCTTACCATACACGAAATGAATATCTGCCATTTTTGCGTTCGTATACATATTCCAACAAAAACAACAACAATATTGACACTTACAAAAAATAAAATAAATCTTGTTTTATCTACTTCCATAGCAGACGTAATAAATACGATTCTGCGCCCCTACTGTGCGTAAATAATTTGGCTGTATCTTGAAAACGGTTGATTTTCGAACCCATGATTATTACGACTTTTTTGTTTGTATTGATGAGATCTACACGTGAATAAATATACGAACGTATTTTTTATACACCCTGTATACTCATAACAATAAACATTTCTCCTAATTATGTTTTTAAGTTTCATCTTGAATGAATTTAGAAAAATGCTCGAATAACTGATTACCGATTTTAGAAACGAACTTACCTTAATTGTTTTCTATTGAGTAGTAGGGGAAAGTCGCCTAATATGAAGGTAGTTCCTAATATGGGGTACTAAGATATTTCTATAATACAGGTGATGTACTCTATTGGCGACTGGAGGTATTAAATTGACTGTAAAGGAAATTATTATAGTTGTAACAAAATTCGCATAATGGCGCCATCTTAGTGTTTGTACTTGACATCAAAGTTGTGACTCATTTTGAAAGTTTTCGTTGTGTCATACTGTGCTACGTATTGTACAAAAACGTAAGTGATTATTTACAGTTATTTTCCACTGGCGTAATCTGTATTTGATGCCCCTTATTTTGTGCGATTAGTTTGGAAAATTATTGCAAATTATAATTATGTGACACTTGCGTAAAAGTTTAAGGTTAAAAAGCGCAATATGGGGTAGGAGGAAGTGCCTAATATGGGGTACCCCATATTAGGACTTTTTTAACATTATCTACGATATAAATAATTTAATGTATTGTTACTCAATACAGATGCCCAAACGCAAGTCGTGGGATGCAGAGAAAATGCAGGCTGCAGTGGAAGAGGTGCGGAATCGTGAAATAGGTTATTTGAAAGCCTCTAAAATTTTTGATGTTTCACAATCGACCCTTGAACGTTATGTAAGAGACGTTGAGAAAGAACCTAGTCTTGTCGTCCAAAGCAAGTTGGGCAGAAAACCAGTTTTTTCACTAGATATCGAGGAATATCTTGCTAATTATTGTTTGATTATGGAAGAACGGTTCTTTGGTTTATCTCAGAATGACGTTAGGAGGATGGCTTTTCAACTTTCGCAGCGCAACAATATTCAATCTCCTTTTAACCAAACCAACGAAAAGGCTGGAAAAAAATGGTTAAAAAATTTTTTGCGAAGACATCCTCGTTTATCAATAAGAACGCCTCGGGGTCTTTCACTAGCTCGTGCAAAAGCATTCACACCTGAGGCAGTTGCAAAGTTTTTCGACATATTTGAGCCAGCAATGGAAGACATTCAACATGCAGCTAATAGGTTGTATAATGCAGACGAGACGGGGATAACTGTTGTACAGCATAAACACACAAAACAAATCGTTGGTCTACAATCTGCTGAGCGTGGAGCTCTTATTACTGTGGTAACGTGCAATAGCCCAATTGGCCACTCCATCCCCCCATTGTTCGTGTTTCCCAGAAAAAACATGAAACTTGAACTCATGAATGGGACGCCGCCTGGTTCTGTGTATTCTTGCCATCCTTCTGGTTGGATCCAAACTGACATATTCTCCGAATGGTTCCGCCACTTCATCAAGCATGTAAAGCCTACATCTGAGGATCCTGCTATTTTAGTTATCGATGGACACCATTCACATACGCGCAATATCGATGTAATTAAAATGGCAAGAGGAAACCATGTCAAGATCATTTGTTTACCTCTCCATAGCACGCATAAGATGCAACCGTTAGATGTAAGCTTTATGTCGCCTCTGACGACTTACTATGCTCAGGAGATCGAGCGGTGGCTTCGACAAAATAACGGTCGAGTTGTCACAGTTTATCAAGTAGGAGAATTATTTGGAACAGCTTATCTTAGGGCTGCTACAGCGGAAAATGCAGCAAGTGGCTTCCGAAAATCAGGCTTGTATCCTTGTAATAGAGACATTTTTTCGCCCACATGATTTTCCTCTTACTCCACTGGAAGAACCTTCCCAGAATCAGCCAGAGTTAACACCTGAACGTCAAGTAACACCTGATCGTGCACTTCCAAACTCTACACCACCCCGACTGCAAAGACAACTTGCAGATGTGCCAGAGCCAGCTACACCTGAACATCAACCTCAATTACATCGGCCTAAAAAACGTCAAAATCACCTGCAACCCGAGGCAACTGGAGTGCAGTGTACACCGATTAAGAAAATAGCTGTTCATACCTTTTATGATAAACCTGGAACATCAGCTAAACGTGATATTTTAGAAACTCCATCTACTAGTTTTATTCGTGCTATGGATATTACTCCTGTACCGAGTATTCAACAAAAAGCAAGTACTTCTTGTAGATCTGGAAAAGCACAGGTCATAACTAGCACTCCATACATGAAGACTATTGAATCCGCAGCTGAAAAAAAGGCAGCAGCTGAAAGGAAAAAACGGGCTAATGCTAAAAATACAAAAAAGATCGATAAAAAAAAAGAAAAATACCAAAACAGTAGCTAATCAATCTAAACCGGTAAATCAAGTGAAGAAAGGGGACAAAAAATCAAGTGGAAAACGCACTAAAGCAGCTATGAGAGTTATTCACTTTGGCACAAGTTCCGAATCTTCGGATGAAGAAGAAATTCAGCTTATAGATTCTAATGATGACAACGACCTGTCAGATGAAAAAGCAGAAGTGGAATGTATGTTCTGTGCAGGCTAGTTTTCAGATGAGAATGAAGGCGAAGATTGGATCAGATGCAGCATTTGTTGCAAGTGGAGCCATACACTTTGCGCAGGTGTGGACAGAAAAGTGTTTGTGTGCGACTGGTGTAAATAAATAATTTACCTATTATGCATAGTATACCTCCTATTTAGTTTTTTACGTGTTTTTGTTTAAGTATTTCGTTTTATAATAAAATATTTTTTGCTAGGATGCTGTTTTTTTAGCAAATAATGCACTACCCCATATTAGGAGACCATGTGCCTAATATGGGGTATTTGCAATTTTTTATTGTCAGGTACATAATTTTTGAATAATATCTAAATAACCAAGTTTTTGGCCAAAAAAAATTAGCTAATACTATAACAAAGCCCTCTGTGCAGTCGCAGCAATATAGGACCATTTTTCCAATTTTTACAAGCATTCCAAAAAAAGTACCACATATTAGGCGACTTTCCCCTATATATAAAGCATATAGCCCCGCCCCAACCTCCACGCGGTTAGGGATGGAAACGTGAAGGCGGCGTTAGTCGTGATAGCCACTGGTGCCCCACGCCAGAAGTCCGCCCTCCGGCTAAGGGACACGAGGAGGCTCAGCTTTCCGGCATCAAGGTCATCGAGCCTGAAAGAGATAACCCAGTAGAAATAGTAAATTTCAAAAAGGCGTTTAACGCCATACTGAAAAGCGTAAAACAAATGGAGCAACATGTCGACAGTAAGAACTGTAAAGACAATGCAGAAAACAAGAACAAAATGAAGAGCCTAATAGAAACTGTGCAGAAAAATGCTATAGAAATGTTTGGCGTAGCAAACAAATGGGAAGGAAGGCACAACCTCAGTGGCCAACTACTAGGTGAAATAACCAAGATAGCAAGCCAGGTAGAGACGGCGGTGGCAAAACCCACGTACGCCAATGTTGCACATAAAATAAGAGCACCCGGTGTGCCAAAGGGAGAAATTAAGAAAACAGAAAAATCATAATAGAGCCTACAGAGACGAACAAGAAAGTCAAAACTAGCGATGATACCAAAAAGGAAACATTGGAAATAATAGATCCAAGAAACAGCGCCTTAAAAATTGATAGAATCTTCAAGATTAAAAACAAGGCAATAATAATAGCATCACCCTGTGATAATATAAATAAGATACTAGAGAATAAGAAACCTAAAAAAGCAGGTTTTAAAGTAATCGCGCAGAAAAAACTAGCACCAAGAATATCGAGGTACCAACTAGCCTAGAAGAACCCGACATTGTCGAGGCACTTAGAAAACAAAATATGTCTGACGAAGACATTACAGAAGATGACATCAAACCAGTATTTAAATTTGGAAAGAGAGGACAACCCACGGTGCATTGGGTTATCGAGACCACGCCAAAAGGTAGAAACATTTTACTTCAATCTGAGAAAATATACATAGACTCCCAAAAGCTAAATATTAAGGACTATTGTAACGTTTCTTACGCCTGGTTTTAAGCAACCCGTTTTGCGTCTGGTGATATTTCCACTTTTAGTAAAGTATATATTTCGAAGTTGGTCGACCTGTAGAATTTTGGGCGAGTCCAAGTTTCAAATTTTGAGGGGAGATTTTTGGATACAGAACAGTTGTACGTAGCCAGTGGTGCAAGCGAGTACGATTCTTTTTCTGGAGGTATTTATGTGTCGTAAGATTGAAATTAGTCGTTGATGACAGGGAAGTTATTCCGTTTTAAAAATCTACGCCACTTAAGAGTTTTGTGTCTTCGATTGGAAGATAACTCGGGAAGTTTTTTCGATATAATTTACCACAGTTGAGGAAGCTAGTGTTCACGCCAGTATAAAAAGCATCTGGTGAGTTTTTATTTCACAAACGATTGTCTTGTTCGATTCTCTTGGGTCTGCGTATTTACTTATGTACTTTAATAAAATTTAGGAACGAAGTTTGGGGCAATTAATCCGTCCATATAGGAATTGGGAGTGATAACGATCAGAAAAATTTACGTTTCACGAATATCCCGAGCCATTTCGAAGCGAAGCTATCTGGATTTCCCCGACACCTGTGTTGGAGGTCATCTGCTCCGTAGAACCTGCATTCCGTAGATAAGAAATCAACTAAAGGGAAGTGTATTTTTAACTGGAATTATTGTCGATTTATTGATAAATTGTTACAATTTCGTAGAAATAATTATTCGTATACTGTTAAACTTCATAAATAGTATAAAATTTATGATATTGGGGATTTACATACTTTATAATTATTTTGTAATAGTACAGCAATTTTACGTGCTTTTTGATATACAGGGTACTCCAACCGTCGTGTATTATTGCGTCTTGTAGTTCAAGTTTGGTTTTAATTAATTATATGGTTTATTTTTATCGCTCGCCAAATCGTGGAGATCTCTTCGTGTGGTATGCGTTTTGATTATTAAGTTTATTAATTATTTATGTGCTTTCGTTACGCAATAATTATCTAGGGTTTGTGTGAGTTTTGCTTTCAGTAGGGTGATTGTTTACCATTTACGTAAAATTGACTTCACTAACGTTATTTATGTTATATTCCGAACTAATTCATGGGGGATTATTTATTGAGTATTAAATTTAACTTATTTGCAATTTGTCTTTTCATTTACGACGATAAACTTGAATATCAGATTAAAGAGAGAACTACTACAAAAGGAAGGGTAGGTGAATGCTGGACCAGAGATTCCGACTTTTCTAATTTTTACTTTCCCATACCTTATAGGTATAGGGTAAGTATTGAAATCATGAAAATTTTCGAAATCGAGATTTTAACGGATATATCCGTTTTGGGTCTCTAGGAACCCAAAAAAGGTTTTTAAAAAATGTCTGTCTGTGGGTGGGTATGTACGTACGTATGTACGTATGTACTATGTACGTATGTGACGCTCCTACAGCCGAAAGTATTGCTCCGATTTTGATGCGCTTTGGAATGCGGGGGTGTATCGAAAATTCATCGAAAAAATAAGCTTTTCAAAAAAATCCGAAACCGGAAGCGGAAGTTACGCATGTTTTTTTGGTATCACTTTTTTCGTGATTACAATTTTGAAACTTTTATCGCGGATAACGATAGAGGGTCATAAGACAAATCTGTTAGATTTTTGTCGAACTCGCTAGCTTCAAAATGAAGGGCGCTATGATTTTTTGAAAATTTTGAGTTTAACGCCCAATTACTCGAAAACGGATGAATCGATTCAAATGATTTTTATTTTCTGAATAGCATATCAAGGGTAAAATGAGGTGATATAAAAAGTTTTTTGAAAAATTATAAGGGGCCTAAATTACGAATTTTCAAAATTTTGGAAATTTTCAAAAAATTATTTCTCAAAAACTGCTCCAAGGAATTTTTTTAAACTTCATATGTCGATAGACCTCGCAAGGGGCTATCGATATATTTTTTGAAGAACTCCGTAATTTTCCTGTGGCGCCCTCTACGAAGCTTGGAAGTTTGAAACTTTAAACTCCTTTAATTAATAAACAAAAAAGATAGGAAGCTGGGGTTTTCACTGAATCGCTCAGTACGTAATGGAGCATATGAATATGCAAAGAAATATTACACTCGTGGATATATGTAACCGCACCGGCCCCCTCCCCCCTCT
>JABXWE010101879.1:0-24633 GCA_014611495.1 Limonius californicus
AAGGGCGCTATGATTTTTTGAAAATTTTGAGTTTAACGCCCAATTACTCGAAAACGGATGAATCGATTCAAATGATTTTTATTTTCTGAATAGCATATCAAGGGTAAAATGAGGTGATATAAAAAGTTTTTTGAAAAATTATAAGGGGCCTAAATTACGAATTTTCAAAATTTTGGAAATTTTCAAAAAATTATTTCTCAAAAACTGCTCCAAGGAATTTTTTTAAACTTCATATGTCGATAGACCTCGCAAGGGGCTATCGATATATTTTTTGAAGAACTCCGTAATTTTCTTGTGGCGCCCTCTACGAAGCTTGGAAGTTTGAAACTTCAAACTCCTTTAATTAATAAACGAAAAAAGA
This sequence comes from Limonius californicus, assembly GCA_014611495.1. Classification (NCBI taxonomy): domain Eukaryota; kingdom Metazoa; phylum Arthropoda; class Insecta; order Coleoptera; family Elateridae; genus Limonius; species Limonius californicus. The sequence goes on from JABXWE010101879.1 coordinate 362, forward strand.
TAGGAAGCTGGGGTTTTCACTGAATCGCTTAGTACGTAATGGAGCATATGAATATGTAAATAAATATTACAATCGTGGATATATGTAAGCGCACCGGCCCCCTCCCCCCTCTTTTTTAGAAAAATATTTTTTTTATTCTAACGGTTGTAATTTCTTTGCGTCAAAGAATCTTTTTCCGCGAAAATAAAAAAATCGATTTTTTATGCCCTACAAAATATAATTTCCAGGGACTTAGAAAATTTTACCTCGGTAGCAATAGCGATCGGTACTAGTTAGACCGCGCGACGTATATAGTAGAGAATGAAGTATTCCTGGTTGCATATTAAAAGGAAATTAAGGGGCACCGCAGATATTTGGCGGGACTTCTTACAAGCCTTGTAAGTCTATTCGTTACGAGGCAAGGTTTTAGGATAGCACTTGAACAACCGTTTTGAGGAAAATAACTCTACTGTTGAATAAAGATGATATGAACAGTTTCCAGTATGGGAAAGTCCAGGGAGGCAGTCGCGTCCACTTATTTCAATTTAATAACACTTGTTACACGTATAAAACTCATTAAACTAAACAAAACAGTCTTAATCTACATATGTCTGCAAACCACTTGTTTCAGAAATAGAGGCGATTTTGTACTATAATCATTAAACTGTAATTTTGGGCTTTTTCTTTACTATGAAAACAATACTTCAGTGATTATTATTTTTTACTGTACAAATCCTTTACCATGTCCAGGGGGTACAAGCCCTTAGTGAGCCCTTAGCGTTGAGTATACTGAGTAAAGTTCAAACATTGCTGCTAATATTTTGTTTACCGATGAAGCTACTTTTACGTACAGTGGTATCTTTAATTTGACGAAAATCCTGACGCTGTGGTTTACTGAAGACATCAGCATATATTCTCGTTAAATGTTTGGCTGAGTATTTTGGAAGGGCGAGTAGTTTTATTTAATAGTTTGACTGTTGAATTGAATCTTGGCTTCTTGAATAACATTTCGCCCCCACTACTGAAAGACTTGCTCCTGAATGATAGGGTTCATTTGTGGTTTATGCGGGATGGGGCTCCTCCACATTTTTCAATCAATGCCGAAGGATACCTATAACCCATCACGCAAATAAATAGGGCGAGGGATGTAATTGCAGGATCACATAAATGCTATACTGATTAAAAAACTAAATCGCTTGTATCTCTGAAACTGTTAGTTTGCAGAAATATGTTAGTTACGATTTTTTTGTTTGGTTTGATGAGTGCTATACGTTGGTAAATAATACGACCTTTATTTAAACACCTTGTATAAATCCAAACGTCTTTTACCTTGATTTTAGTTTACGAAAAACCGGAAGCAAGTAGTATCTAAGTTTCAACTATACATCTGATGCACTTTTATTGAAATGCCAAAATAAATTAATACCGTCTGTACATAAAATTCAAAATTGTTCATACAGCTACTCGATAAAGCTTTGACAACAAAATTCTAGAATCCATAACTCTATTTTCACACCGCTAATTAGACCCAACGTTTAACATCACACGGATCCTCTACTTAAACGATTAGGTAGTTATGGATGTAGTTATTGGAAACAGTGGCGTAGTGTAGATAAAGCGAGGACGGTAATTAGTGTACGGTTAGATTAATTGTTTTCCCCATGGGGATGTAGTAGGTCTCTAAAGGTGGTCGTAGTGAGTTTGTATTATATTGACGCCTATATAATAGTTTAAGTAATATCTACTGAAGCGTTAGCACAACCACTAGAATTACCGTTAGGTAAGAATTCTCTTACTGTAAAATAAGAAGTTTCTGTGTCGTTAAAAAAGAGTGGACACGAATTTTTATCTACTTCTAAAATTATAGAGAATGACAAAAGCAAATAACAATAAAACAATAATAAATATTAATAATAATGATTAATTGAACCCGTGGGCTACACTGCACGACCTGTTTAGCAGATATGTAATAATATAATATTTAAGCTGCAGCAGATGAAAAATATGTCCTCAATAGAAGGTTGCTTTGTTGTCGCGATACCTAATCTTTTTTCTTTGAACACAGTGTTTACTTATGTATGTATACATTACTCTGATTGTCCTCTACTGTTCTTTAATAAACGAACCTATGCTTTGCTATATCGTTCAATTTATCTAATATTGCTCTAATCTTTTTATGAAACACTTTGTAGTTGCTTCTGCATTCCTTCAACTGATTACTAGATATTTAGTTTAATGGAACACCTTTTATACTGTTTCTGAATTCTGCTTGTTGAGTGGAATTTTTTAGGTGGTAGAAAGTGTATTTCAGGAATGAAATGTGGATGCCCTTGATATAATTTTCCTGAAAAGGATGCGAAAAATAAGAGTAATTTTTATTTTTAGAGGTTGGATTGTGTTGTTTAATTTGTGTGTCATTTCGAATATATTTTGGCGGCAGTATATATACTCTTAAGGTTCTTCTAGTTGTTTGGAATGTATCGAGCTAAAGTCTTAGATATGATATGATATATTTGCTACTAGCAGTTGGAGTGATAAGCAAGTTACAATTTTATTTTACTTTATATTCTTTATTTATCTTTAAATATTCACTTAAAATTTTTCAAACATGTAAATGCGACATTCACAATTACTATATAATTATGACTATAATTCTTAAATACAAATAACTCAACAACCAGGGTCGTGTTTACAACCAATACAATCATTGAATATGCAAAACACTATATATAACAGCCAACTTTGGGCAAATCAACAGGACCAACAACAACAAATACCAACTATTAATATTACAATTTACTTTCGGCTTAGACCGCGTCGTCATTTGGGACTACACCCAGCATTATCAGCTAAGGAACGACTTGTAGCTTGTCTGCGTTTACAAGCATTTGGTCTAGAAATTTGAGAAATATTTGTTCGTCGGCCCTGCCTGTCTAAACAGGGCTGTGTGCTTAGATTATTTAAACTTTGGGACAGACAAGCATTTGATCTAAATGTATTTTACGTCAGTATTATTGTTCTAGCAAACAAAATACATTAAGATCAAATCCTTGTCCATCCCAAGGTTTAAATAATCTAAGCACACGGCCCTGTTGAAGCAGACAGGGCCTACAAACAAATATTGCTCAAACTTCTAGAGCAGCTTGTAAAGGCAGACAAGCTACATGTCGGTTCTTACCTGATAATGCTGGATGTAGTTCCCAAATGACGACGCGGTCTAAGCCAAAAGTAAACTGTAATATTGACAGTTCGAAAAACCGCGAGAGCCTCAAAGAATATAAATACCAATTACTCAATTTCCGCTATTGGTAACGCAAAAGAAATATGAACGGTAAGTAGTGAACCACAACAATAAAAAAATAATATATAGTCCCCAAGCAACAGCTTTCAACGGTGAAGCAAATTACTGGCTGAGTAACCCAGTTCCGGCTAATAATAAATACGATAAACTGACAGTAGATGATGGAATGGAACAAGAAAAAAAAAAAACAAATAACAATAATGAACCGAAATCACCACTGATCTTTGTATCACGAGTTAAAACCATTAAGCCACTTATAGATATGCTCGAAAGTGTAGCAGAAGACTGTTATACCGTTGAATCTACTAGCAACGACCAGGTTAAGATTAAACCAAAAACACAAGAAAACTACAGTGAAATCATTACATCTTTAAAAGAACGTAACACTGATTTTTACAGATATAAACCAAAGCAAGACAGAAAATTTCGCGTAGTAGGTACTTAAAAATCTCCATCCATCGTGATACATCGAATCACTAAAGGAATAATTAGGTAAACTGGGTCATAAAGTAATCAACACATGGAATATTGAACGCCGCGTCTCAAAAGATCCTCTACCCATATTTTTCGCCAATCTTCAGAATAAGGGAAGCAATAAAGGAATATATAACCTCAAATTACTATAGAACTGCGAAGTGCAATTCAAAGAACCACATGTGGCAAGGGAAATCCTCCAGTGTAGCAAATGCCACAGATTCGGAAATACGAAAAACTATTGTTATCAGCCATATAGGTGCGTCAAATGTGTAGATAACAAAGTTAAGTGTATAAATTCTAATGGTTATCACCATAATAATTACAGAGGGTGCGCAGTTCATAAACAATTACAACAAAAACTCTGTCCGACATTGCGTCAGGAGATTATTAATTTCCTACAGAAATGGTACAACAATGTACACTCAACAGGTAAGAGGAAATCCCCATAATATCCAGCACAATTGCAATAGCAAACAACTTAGTACAGACATTACACCTCCACAAGCAAATCAATTCTCTGAACTCCAAGTCATGATGAAAAAATTGATGGAACAGATGAGGTAAATCTATTAACCACTGTTGTCAACAAACTAACTTAATGCTGAACTACATAGAATTGCAATAGGGAATGCCAATAGCCTGTGCCAGCATGCCACAGGAAGTTTCGTACTTCCTGCAGTTGAACAAAATTGATCTCATGTTAAATTCGGAAGCGCATCATTCAAATAAATCACATATAACAATACTAAACTATTACATTTATTATGCAATATACCCCAATGAGAGAGCTTACGGAGGAACAGCAGTCAACATTAGGCAGAATATCAGACACTATAAATTAGAACAGTACCAATGCAACCACCTACAAGCTACGAACATTGCCATACTGGACCATGCAGGAACGTTGGTAATATCAGCAGTATACTGTCCACCCAAACACAATAATAAGAAGCAACACTACGAGCAATACTTTAAGACATTGGAAAACAGATTCTTCTCCAGTGGCGATTTTAATGCCAAAAAATCCATTATGGGGATCAAGGCTTACTGCTAAAAAGGTAGAGAATTATTAGCTGTAATAACAAAGTATAATCTACAATGCTTAAGAACAGGAGAACCTACTTATTGGCCAACTGATGCCCGGAAAATACTAGATGCTATTGATTTTGGACTTACGAAAGGTATAAACGTTAATCAATGTAGACACAAACACCACTAGATCTCTCTTAGGATCATTCCGCCATTATGGTAACCATTTATACTCAAATAAAGAAGAAACAAAAATGATCAACGCTGCATTCTAGGCATACTGGCTGGGATATATTTAAAACATGTTTGGGCGCACTAATCAACTTGAATATACCACTAAAATCAAAATAAGATCAAGACGATGCCGCCAGTGCGATAATTATAGCCACACAAAGTTGATTGGCAAGCAACTCCTGACACCAACGCAACGCTAATCCAAGAAATATACCCAGTAATACTTAAGTACAAAATCGCAAGTTACGCACACGCTGGCAAATATCACGATCACCAGTAGACAGAAGAAAGTTTAACAAGGCTGCGCAAGACCTCAAACAACAGGATATCAAAAACCAATCGATACAGAAATATCTCAGTAATCTCACTGCAACAAAAGGCACTGTGGAAAACCATCCGGAAACTGTAGCACAGCAGGTAGTTCCATCTGTGAAAGACGAAAAAGGAAAATGGGCTAGAAACGATAAAGAAAAAGCTATTGCACCTGTCAAACATTTAGAAAACGCGTTAAAGAGTTTTTCTACGCAGTTGAGCGCAGATAAAGAAAGCGAACTTGATATTTTTCTAGAATTTTCAAATAGAACTTGCACTTTGCTGGAAATTGAAAGAGCTATTGTAACCGAAATAAAATCAGAAACACCACCTGGGTGGGACCTAATTACTGCCAAAGTGTTGCAAGAAATAACACCTAAATGTATGCCAGTTATAACATTTATTTTCAACGCCATTCTGTGAATAAAATACTTTTCTAGCCAATGGAAAGTGGCTCAAACAACAATGATCCCGAAGCCGGAGAACAATTCAAACAGTTTAGAATCGTATAGACCAATGAGTCTCTTACTGGTAATATCCAAGTTTAATATATTCTTTGAGGCTTTCGCGGTTTCTCGAACTGTTAACATTACTATTTACTTTCGGCTTAGACCGCGTCGTCATTTGGGAACTACACCCAGCATTATGAGGTATGGACCGACCTGTAGCTTGTCTGCCTTTACAAGCATTTGCTCTAGAAGTTCAGTGTTCTATTCGCTCTGAAGATGCAAGCTGCAATGTCTTGCGAAATGTTAGTTTGTGTGGGTTCACAAACAGCTAACAGGCATAAGCCGATTAAGTATTATTGTCCTGGCAAACAAAATACATCAAGATCAAATCCTTGTCCGCCCCAAGGTTTGATTAATATAAGCACACTGCCCTGTTTAGGCAGGCAGAGCCTACGAACAAATATTTCTCAAACTTCTAGAGCAAATGTAAATGCTGGGTGTAGTTCCCAAATGACGATGCGGTCTAAGCCGAAAGTACATTGTAATATTGACAATATCCAAGTTGTTTGAAAAACTGTTGCTAAAACGATTAAGTCCAATACTGGAACAAAGAGAACTTATACCCAACTATCAGTTTGAGTTTAGAAGCCAACACAGCACGACAGTACAGGTATTTAGAATTGTCAACAAATTAAACAATTCCTTAGAATCCAAAATATATTGCTCCGTGGTGTTCGTAGACGTAAAACAGGCATTTGGCAAAGTATGGCATAAAGGCCTATGTTATAAACTCAGAAAAGTACTACCGCACCATTTTTATTAATCTTACCTAGACTGTAGATGGTTCCTGTTGAAGCAGGGGGGTTAACAGAGTTGTACTCCATTGCCTCTGGAGTACCTCAGGGTAGTGTGCTGGGACCAGTATTATATATACTCTACACAGCCGACATACCCACAACCAACCTAACAACTACACCTACATATACTGATGATACGGCCGTACTACCACATACCAACCCGGATATTACATTTGCGAATCTGCAGAGTAACTTACGTTTCACTGGCTGTGGAAATGGAAAATCCAAGTAAACAATTTCAAGTCTTCACATATCCCGTTTATCCTGAGAAGCGGCACATGTCCAGCAGTAACACTTAATAACACCCTAATTGCACAAACTGAAGAAGTAAAATATCTGGGTATGCATCTGGATCGAAGGCTCACATGATGTAAACATATATTTACCAAAAGGAAGCAATTCGGAATTAAATTTAGTCAAACGTACTGGCTACTTGGCGGAAACTCACACATAAAAATGGAAAATAAACTCCTACTTTACAAGACTATTATCAAACCTATATGGATGTACGGGTATAATTGTGGGGTACCGCCAGCACTTCTAACATCGAAATCTTACGAAGATTCCAGAATAAAGTGCTTAGATACATCGTCAACGCACCGTTGTCTGTGCCCAATTATGTAATACAAAGTGATCTCAATATTGAATCAGTGCGGGAAGTAATAAAAACTTATTGTGTGAAATACCAAGACAGATTCTCTGTGCATCCTAACAACTTAGCTCAGCTTTTAGGACCAGGTTCGATTAATTACTGTATATATAGATCATAAATATGAATGTTGTAACGTATTGTAACCAAACAACTAGTTAGTTAGTTTTATAATAATTGTCATAAAATTTACTTATTGTTCGTCTGGAACAGATTGTAAATATCCAATGAAATATAAAAAGAGTTTCGGTAGATGGCTTTTTCGTCAGCTTCTGTTGTTATTGGCGATAATTTTCTATTAATATAATTTCCTTTCGCGTTTCATGTTTAGTGTAAACTATAACTTTCTAGTTATATTTGCAGTTCTATTTTAATACATAGACAATAATGAATGAATATATGTACATCCGTTTAGCATATAGATATCGTTACCAAGGGACGGTGTAATTAATATTCTTCTGAAATGTTTGCTAGTAAAACTAATGCGAACCCTTCAGAAGAGAACCATATCTTGGAAAAAAACCATATGTCCGAATTCATTCGGTTTAATTTACTATGCGATTATGAAAGTATTCAATTAATGATTAATAATTAATAGTACGCTATAAATCAATTACAGTTCAGATTTTAAACTTCTAACAGCAAATGTTATACATTTGTTGACAAATATAGTACATTCCTAAAGCGCGCTCAGAAATTAGTCTGGTGGCATAAACATATTAACAGCAAGAAAGCAAGTATTAAATTATAAAATGCTCACGCTTGTGGTTTTGAAAATAATTTCCTGAATAGCGTGCGCAAAATAACATTTGTACGAAAGCTATCGATTTAGGCGAAAGAAAATATATTTTAGAACATGAAATGACTAGGAAACATAAACATCCTGAATAGAAAGTGAACTATATGATTTATACCATTATCCAGGCAGTACATACCACAGTCAATTCCATATGACAAAATGCGATAATCATGTCGGAATTGATACTAGTTAGAATTTGGACTATACACTGTGTATATGATACTCCTTAGTTAAAACAAGGTATTTGAAATTTTACAGGCCTTTTTTGTAGTCTCTGTTTTTAGAAGGAAATGGAGGACGTGTAGTGCTACCGATATATAGAGCTATTTATCAGTGAAGGTTATGTTATATGTATTTGTAATGCAACCTATTAGGTACTTTCATTAATAAACTCAATTCCGTGTAATTATTTAAGTACGACCTTATAAGTAAAGTATTTAGAAGAGTAACATTGTATCAGCTTTACGGCAAAGAAGGTGAATATATATACAAATATATTTTCTTCTAAATGTATAATGCAAGGGAAAATATTTACGCAAATTGTCCAAACGAACTGAAATAGATCATAGATTAAAAGAAAATGAACTATAAAGTTCTGGTTTAGGTATAGGTTTATCTATACTTGCTTACAAAATAAAACTGCCTAATGCCGAATGTATGCATACACTCGCTCTAGCTCTAAAATTAAAGTTGTGTAAACATTAGCATTTTGATGATGATGATGATGATTTGAAAGAGCGACATCTAAGACGCGGTTTACCAAGCATCTCTATGCACTTAGGCCAGATTTGGCCCATTGGTACACCCTGACTAAGAATTTTGCCTATCTGGGATAATTCTAACTTCAGTAGTGATTTTTAACGTGTCACATATGGTAGTGTCGCGAAACCTACAGCTTTACTTTTTATCCGACAGAAGGCGCATTTTCAGATTTTTCCCCGCTAGCAAAATCTCGTCGACCTCAGCCAGGTTCGAACCCAGGTCCCTCGGATCTAAAGGCAAATGCGCTAACCACTAGAACACCGAGGCCGGCTAAACATTAGTGTACTACGAGGTGTGTTCAACTGAAACCCATCTTTGAAAACAAATGCAATCATTCAAATGACGTTTGTTAATGTTAGTAGTGTTTGTGGGCAACACAATAATAAGTTTCTGGCGTTTGCATTTCATTCTGACTTGTAAAACCTCGATTTTGAAATGGCGTTTGTTGAAAATCCATCCAAGTTTGATAAGCATGCGGTTCTATAATTTTTATGCGCTGAGGGTGTGCAGCCATTGCATTTATACGCGAATGCAAGCAGTGTATGGAAATGCATGTATTGCGTACCCAACTGTGAAGGAATGGTGCCGAAAATTTAAGAATGCAAAAGAGGGGACTATGGATGAGGCACGACCAGGTGCACGGTGTACAGCATTAACATAAAACAATATGGCATGTGTGCAAGGCCTTATAAAGAGAAAATGGTCAAATTTCAATTAGAGAAATTTCAGAAATTGTTGGTACGAGTGCAGGATCTGTCCATAGTATTGTTCGTAATTTGGGTTACAGCAAAATTTGTTCGCAATGGATTCCTCGTCTCTTGTCTAATGAACAAAAATGCTTACGAATGGGCTTGTCTCTGCAACACCTCACAGACTATTGGCAAAATGGTGATGATTTTCTTCTGTCAATAGTAGCTGGTGACGAAACTGGGTGCCATTACTACGAACCATCCAGTAAGTTATCGTCGATGCAGTGGAAATATTCAAGTTCACCACCATCGAAGAAGGTTAAAGCACGGCAGGCAAGGTGATGTTAACATTGTTTTCGACAATGAAGGACCCTTGGTGATACAGTTTAAGGAACCTGGAGTAAATGTCAGTGCAAATCTGTACAAGTAAACTTTGAATAAGCTTCATCAAGCAGTAAGAAGGAAATTGCTATTTTCATATTTTTGAACCACTGAAATAGGCGTTAAAAGTTCGACATTTTGAGTCTAACGCAGAAGTACAGATAGCTGGGGAAGACTTCTTCAATCAGCGGCCACTATTAGCAGGGTATAAGTCGGTTAGTAAAACAATGGGACAGGTACCTAAGCTTTGACGGTAATTATGTGTATTAAATTGTTTAATAAATTTTTTATAAAGTAAAGATGGGTTTCAATTGAACACACTTCGTACTATTTAGTACACTATTAAAAGTATATCCACTAAGAGTTCATGGCCCATAAGTTAAACATAACTCTGTTTTCTGTTGCTCGTATATATTATTATAACAAATTAAAAAATGTATACCTAACTTTGAAAGCATATTTGATAATAATTAAAAACATGAGAAGTAATGTGTGAATCCAAAGCGCTAATACCTAAATTAGAAAAGATTTCATTTATTATATTTTCCAGGGACAATGAAAATACAGGTTTGGTTGCGTTTAAACTTTTTCAGACTTGTCATCACTTGTAAATAACCATGTAGTGATTCAGGAAAGAAAGCGGAATTAGCAGATATAACGTTTTACTCTAGAACTGCAGTATAAGCTATCTCTGAATTCTCATCCTGGCTGACATGACTATTATTTGCGTAGACGACATTTCAGTAACCGAATAGCTTAGATTACTTGCGGGAGTTGAGCTTACCCTTAACACTTTTGTGAGCAGCACACAAAGGTTTTGTCTCTGGAGAACTTTGGTACAGTGAAGATGGCCTACAAATGGTAGATATAATTTTGATCTAATTTTCTGTGAATGGTAATTGTGAATTGTGTATTCAGATCTCTCACCCTCAATAAATTCTCAGCATATCGAGTAGAAGTAAAACGCAAATAGACTTAGTGTAATTGATTTTTGGAGTTTAACGTAACTTTTTGACGTAATTTCTAAAGAATAGATTTATATATTTTATATCGCCAGTTTATCTGTTTACTGTGATCTCGGAATTCTATAGATAAATTGAATTAGACATTGTTTCCTGAATCCCTTAATTAGTTACCTATCTATTACTCTGAAAAATAATGAGGTGGTTAGAAATTACTTAATCCCCATTTGAAACTCATTTATATGAGAAATACCTTTCATATTCTAATTTTTTATACCCTGCACTAAATTGAGGACATTTATTTTAGATTTACATTTTATCAAAATTACACCATGTCCTCATAGAAGGAACAGCTCAAATGATCCGGCGCACATGGTATACAATCATTTTCCATAATATGGAAGAAGTTTCAAACCGTAAAATCCCTAATAAAGTACAGTATAATCATTCAACTGTTGTTCAAGTAATTAGGAAGTATGCAGAAATGAAAAACATTATACAACACTGACTACATTATTGTCAGAAGCTACTAGCGTAAGTTTGTGTACTGTGAGCAACAAGAAACCACTAGTTTCAGAAAAGCAGTTTGGGATGAGCAAGGGAATATCGTCACTGGATAGCAGGATAGTGGCAAAAATTGCTGTTCAGTCATGAACAATTATGCTGCCCATATGTATGACATAGATGCTCCATGGGTGAGAATTTTAACCAAAATGCGTACTTCCAACAATGAAACACCCAATCTCTCTTATGGTGTGGTGGTGCAGGTCTGTCGAATGAGTTGGTCGACTGCACGTCGTCTTTGGGAAGATGAATGTCACACAATACATCGAAGTACTACAGAATAAAAATGTTTCCTAGTGGGAAAGATTACTTTAGAGAAAAACAGTATATTTTGCAGGATGGCAAAGTTTTTGTCATACCAAAAAAGTAGTTCAGTCTTGGATAGAGTAGAGTAGAATAGATTGGCGTGTGGTAAACGCTAGGTAACATCATTTCGAAGAAAACACAAAAATATCACTTTGGTAAAAGTTTCTGCTAGTCCCTCAAGTAATGCAGAACTTTTTCACACCACTGTATTTAGTTGTTGCAGCAGCCTATAGTCAAAGAAACAGTGACGAAGTTTATTGAAAACTTTATACATGCGCTGGACAATTACAAAGAAGAAATATATTTCCAAATCGACTACATAGTACTACTGCCTAGTACGACCCGTAGGGGCGTAGGCCTACTAAGCTACAAAATTAGCAAAATTTTCTGTCATTGTAGTATTCTCTTAGCACACCTTGTTTTTGTTAGTAGACAAGATACCGAGGGACATTCAAAACCTACTGCAGTCTTTCTTGAAGGAAAACTATTATATTATTTTCCATGTCTTACACAAAATAAAGATTATTGATCGTGTTTTGTATTAGAGAAATAGTAGCTTAGCTAAGTTGTTGTGACTTAGTCGCTGCTAGTTATGCTAAACAATTAAAATTTGTTACAGACTCTTGGTATGGCTCTTATTTTAAGAAAATGACATACATCCTGATACTGAGATTGTATGCAGTATACTGTTAAAAGGTGGTATTTGTAAAAATGTGAACAAATTTTACTAAATTACGTTCAAATGCATATGTATCATACATATGTTTAGTTTAGCTTTTTTGTCTAGGTTGGCAATGTGCATATGTAAGCTCCTATCAATTACTTTCAATTTACTACAATCTTAGATATATTGTCTATTATTTTATACGGAATACGGTAGGTAAGAAAGCCGCATATAGAAAATTGTGAGGTGGAGAGCACTTGCTGATGTTTATGTAAAGTTAACATTATGTGGTCCTTATACAAATATTGTCCGAAACGCGTGTATTCTAGATAAGCGTTTTTCAACCTTTTTGCCGCATATCCCAACATACAGTATGTTCATTAAAAAAAACTGGCAGCTGGCCATGGTAAATTTACGTAGTGTCTTCTTACAGCATGCACTTTATAGGAAGCGAAATAACGGAATTTACTAATTTTTAAATCAGTATGTAAAACACGATTTAATTGGTAATAAAACAAATTTTCCGCCTGTATACACTCATATACACAATGTTAGTTGATTTTCTGAACAATTTGAACTTTATAATTAAATAATAATTAGATCTTCACGTTTCATTTCCGAAACAGGTCGATTCCGAATCGCTTACCGTTAAAATGTATTCCTATGTATACGTCAAAGTGTTTACATATCCCAGATAATCTCGAAATGTTATTGTTGTTGTTGTTATCATTTATAAGTGACATTATGACTGTCAGTAGTAACATATGGGCCAAGCCATACCTTGATAAAAATTTCAAAGCCTGCTAGAGGTTTTTTTTAATGAACATACTGTATTTGTTTAAAATCCAGGTAGACTGGAGTCACTGTATATTACATAAATTAATATGCATAATGTTATGCATAATTGACAATTACTTCTACATGTAAAATATAACATTCAGTACTTTTTACTGATAGCAGTTCAGACGAATTATGATTAATGAAAATACTTCAGTTTCATTTTTTATTATTTATATTTAACTATGGAGAAATGTATGATTAACTATTTTTAATAAAGAGGTTGCTTCAAAATTATAAAAATCAATAAAATATTTTAAATTATATTTATCGGATGTCATACGAACAACTTCGACAAATCGTAAGCCATGTAGTGGCACTTCTCTTTTTTGTACGACGGGTAAGGTGCGCCTCCTGCCCGGTGTACATGCGGAGAGAACTTATAGAATATACTCATTGTAGATAATTAACAGGCCATTAGCGTATACACAGAAGAAAAGCCCTTACATAAATTAGGAACAAAATAATACAATATAATATTTAATGGCATTGTTGTTGTTGTTTAGCTTCAGTTAATTTATTAATAATTTTTTCGGTAAAATTCGTTAACGCCTAGTATCATTGTTGAATTTATGTCGGGTCGGTTTCTGAAGTTATTTTCGTAACAATCATTTTGAAAATCCACTTTCAGCCAAATAAGTTGTTGCAAATAGAAGTAACAATTTTATTGCCTTTTCACTCGGAATTCGATGTTTTTCTTCAATTTCTCACCAAAGTATTGGTAAATTATTCTGGTTATCTTCAAACTATATTTCCAAACTCTTGTCCGTGGATAACTCAATTGAATTTTCTTCTTCTGGTAGAGTTTCATAATTTGATTGAAATTGTTGGAACGAATCTATTATCTACATATTGCTCCAACACATATCTGTTGTAGGTGGGAAATACAGAATAAGCTCTGTTCATTTTAATAAATGGTTTTGTATAACAGTTGTATATCCAAAATTTCAGATATCAGGTTGGCTTCAACCATTTGTAAGAATGATGCAAAAACATCGAAACAATCATTTTTTTTACGTAGAGGACAAGTTTTTTAACAGAAGCGTCTATTTTATTATAAAAAATAAAAAGAGTGATCTATTTTCCTTACATTAACAAATTTATATCGCTCAGTAACGCAAATATATCTGCAAGATAAGCAACTCTAGCAAGCACCAAATTACTTATAAAATATCATCATTTTGATAGCAATGGAAACAGATAAATCAACGGACAATCATATTCGAATGTTCATCATCTGATAAATCATTAATATCTATGATATAACTATATATAAATATATTGTTGCTTGTTTAGCATTTTCAATTACTTGCTTGGAGAAATGAGCTATAGAATAGTAACAAAAACATAAATATTGTTCGTGAACCCATAATACAATAAATCATATTACGTGTTCGTATTTATTTAAGTTATCGTCTAAACTCTAAGATAATTTTAGTTTTTCTTTTGTCATCTTTCTTGGTTAACTTTTGGACAAGCCTCGAGGTTATATTCCGCACTAGCGTATTAGTAAAAATACAGCCTTCTTAGCTACCATAATGCTAACAATAGAGATAATCGTCTCTTAAGTAAAAGGTGACCGTTAAATTGTTGTGGCATTTATTCAAATAAATCCACGACCCACAATAAAACACAATTTGAAAGTATACAAGAATTTTTTATAATCCTTATAGATTAGTCATAGGTGTATATATTTGCGTTGTCTGCGTTTCGAGTAGAACTGAATTTACTTGAAATCTTACGAACAGGAATATGGGATTAGCAATTCTCCTACTGTTATTTAGTATTGTGGGTTTAACAACAAATTTTAACATCCTGATAAGTGATATTTGTTCTATTTTATAAATAAAATTACAATACATATTACAACATTAATCTGGAACTGTCCAAAACGTAAACTATTAAGGGGTGGACTGTTGAAAGGCATAAGACAGGCGCTGTATCTCCCGGGTTTTCTTTCTTAGGCCATTAGCATTTTCAAAGCATGTGGGCCGGACCTGACTCCATTAGATTTTTATCTTTGGGGTCACATGAAACAGATTGCTTATGCAACTGAAGTGCACACGGTAGAAGAATTACGCTAAAGAATACGGCAGGCTGCCGATATTATTACGAATAACCCAGCAACCATATTAAGAAAGCAGCGATCTCTTCTGCAACGTGCGGCTTTGTGTATCGAACACAATGGTGATAATTTTGAACATTTCTTGTAAATATAGTAATAAAAATGTATTAAAAAGGATTTATTTCATATAATTCGTTGAACTAAAATTTTAGCCACATAAATTATAAAATAAACATTAACTCGTTAACGGTTACGTTTAGGACTTAAGAAAATAACTACTGCTTGTTATTTCAATAAGTTCCCCACCCATTAAAACAAATAGCCGTGTAAATAAAACATTTTAATTAGAAATAATTAAAGTAGATGTTCTGCACATCCTCCTTCCATGTGTACACATCCTTCGCATCTCCGTAATGCATTTTGTATTTACTCATTCTATAAAAAATAAAATGATCATGTTAATTCAAACCGCAGTGGCATTCCTTTGATAGGAGATAGGATTGCCTTTCAGACACACTTAACGGGTATTTTTTGACAGAATGAGCAGTTAACATTTACTAATGTTTCTTGGTTCAGTTATTTAACGTCAATATGGTTATTGTTCTTGGGATGGGATAACGGATAACCACGTAACATAACTTCTGGGTATGTTGGAGAGATGCCCAAAAGTCGACTTTCAAGGTTAGCTTTTGGACATCTTTTATGGTTAACCAAACGATCACTTTCAAGGTTAGATTTTGTACGTGTTTCATGGTTAACCAACCTTACTTTCAAGGTTAGCCTATGGATATCTCCTACGGTAAACCAAAAGATGACTTTCAAGGTTAGCTTTTGGCCATCTTTCATGGTTAACCTTCTAGCGACCTTGAGGATGCCTTAAGGTTGCTTTATGGTTAACTAATATGTGAGCTAGTTAACCTACAGATTAACTTTTGGATGACTAATTGTGACCTTGAGCTTTTCGAAGGTTAGTTTTAGACATCTTTGGTTAGGTCGAATACGCTTAAAATCATTTCACCGGTTCCTCGCTTTGGCCTAAGCTAGCAGCTATCATTTCGCGGCCCATTAAAAATTTAACGTGACCCATAGGTGGAGAAACGTCGCTCTAGATATATTCGAGAGAATATGTAAATGCAGAGCCTTTCTATATCTAATGAGTATCTTATATTACAAAGTATTTAATCATTACATTATAGTTTGTTTAAAACTTCATTATTGTAGTATTGTATTAAGGTCGGTTTGGTTTTTAAAGTTAATTTTCGTGTTACATTGATAATCGTGAATGGAACCAAAGCTAGCAACACCTCTTGAAAAATGCTTTCATTGATTAACTTAGCCAAAATTTAGCCTATTATCATCATTGACAGCCTTTTCGTTCCACTGCTGGACATCGACCTCTTCTCTGCCACGTGTTTCTCCTAAGCGCTGAGGTAGAAACACGGGGGACCTAAAGTTTAACGCCGAATCCGAACGACAGAAATTCCAGAGAAGGTTTTTAGCATTAAGATCTCCGGTTCCAAGCCGGATTGGGAAATTGTGTGTGGGGGGTTGCAACGAGACTTTTATAAATCTGCATAGTAATGATTAGGTTTCGAACCCAAGCCAGAATCGACGATTTACCTAGAAAGCGAGCGCTTTACCAATTGAACTACCACCACACACACACACGGCCAACTTATACTATAATTTAAACAACGAAAGTTATAACAGCAAAATAAAGGCGAAACAGCTAGTGATTTATAAGTTTTGTGGTTTATTTAAACAAATCATATTCTTGACACATGAATCATAATAACGATGAGTTCTTATACAAAGAACTAAAAAATCATTACGATTAGCGGTACATTTTAGTAACTTTAGTAGATAAACGCTCAACAAAATTAAACTGAACAGAAACTAGAATTACAAGACAATAAATTATCTGATATTTCCACAGCCCGCCTTTAGCAATATATAAGCGCGGGGCACTAGGCAGCGCATCAGTCAACAAGATAACTTGCTACCGTTTTCCGTTATTCTGCCGCTTTTTCTGTGTTTTTCTTGTGCAGTGGGCTAACCGAAGGTGACTAAACATTCTGACGCAGTCATTATTTTGGTTTTAATATCAGCGCGGCATATCCAAACTTAATTGGCCATAAGAACGCTTCAATTAATTTCAGATAGATATAATTTTATTATAAACATTGATTTTCGCCGCTGCAGTTTTACAATTGTCTATTACGGAATTGTTCGAATAGTCAACCAAATTTGTATTATTGAACATTTTTGTATGACTTGGAAAATGCAGTTTTTATATAAAAAAAAAACACTTAACATATCATGTTTTATATGCATACATTTTTTGTCTGCGTGTTTAGAATAATGCAGCATGATGTCTATTTCAAATGATTATCAAGAAATTACAAAAGTAGGCAACACAAAATACATCTCATACAATACAATCATATTCAAGCTATTTGTTTTACAACTTGATTATTTGTATACACATTTTTTTACAGCTGGAGTATCTAAAGTATTAACATCTACATTATATTACAACGCGTTTTCAGTGCATATATACTGCATAAAGAAGAGGATACTATTGAGTTAAGGTGAAGGAATCGGCCGCTGAATAACAATACCACTAGCTTCCTAAAACCCCAAAAGGTCTGAATGAAAACTGACATTATTCGAAATTCTAAAGGAATATTTAAAAAACCAAATATTTAATTAAATACCGTGTTTAGAAAAAGCAGGGAACAACGAAAATAAAAGTGAATGTGAGCTTAAAACTTCAAAATTTTAAGTTGTGTGATTTTCTGAATACAAAATTAATTCGCGTTATAGTCTTCTTCAAATTATACCATTATTCGCTTTAAAAAGGTACGTGTAGAACAAGGATTTACAAGCTAGTTGTAATTCGGCTTAAAGCACAGGCCACATGCATGTAAACGTACATATTGCGAAGAGGCTGAAGTTATCTAGGAGTTGTGACTCAAGCAAGAAGAACTATTCTGATTTATGTGAAATCTAGTACACTATGTATCAAAATAAGCTTCTTCAGTTAGCTTCTATATGTAATGTTACTTTTCAGGGGTTAGATTAGATCGTTGCCGTATAGTTTGCCTTAAAGACATAATTTTTAAATTTAACCCTATAGCCCATAGGTGGGGATACCCGCGACCCCGCTATTCTAGAAATTTAGAAGTTTTCAAATAATATGTTGTTTTAAAATTTGAGTGTTTCAGTACCTTTCAACTAATACCTTAGCTACCGTTTTTTATGGTTATTTTAATTAATTTCCTTTTGATTTCCATTTTATTATAATATCCTTACGGCAGGGTCGCATTTGACCCCACCTATGTAACTTATGAATTTCATTCTATCGGGTGGTATGGACTCGTGGTGAACATAACCTGACATCTTTATGGCAACACTAAGTTTGACAGACCCTGTTAATTTGAATTATTTGAGCCTTTCTTACTTCAAAAGTGCCAAATAAAGTTATTACTGGTAAGTTTTGTGTTATTTCTATTATTAGTGTGTAAAGATATTGCGTAAATTGTATTAGATTGCGATGACGAACAAACATCTAACGGATGCTGAGTTAGCGGAAATTTTGGAGGATCCTGAATTTTTGAAAGTGTTTTTTTAAATTGGAAGCCATTTTGGAAGAAGATATTGTGGAGAAGGATTAATGTTTACCAGAGACTGATGGCGGAAACGAGGAGAGTGACTCTAAAGATGATCTTCCACACAAATTATTTTATGGGAAAAAAGGCTTTAAGTGGAACGCAATCCCAGTGGAAGGCCAAACTCTATAAGATCTCAGAGAAATATTGTAACAGGAAAGCCAGGACCGAAAGGAAATGCGCTAACTATTCAAAATGAAACAGAAGCGTTGGATGTTTTTTTCACTTAACCTATAGTAGACAGTATTGTACATTATACTAACCAGGAAATTCAAAAACAAGCGGCAAGGTATACGAATAAATGGTTTACAAATAAAACTGATAAAACTGAAATTCGTGAATGGTTTGGATTATTGTATTACACTGCCGCCCTAAATAATAATCACGTAACTGTAAAGGAATTGCGGTCTAAGGATTTAGGTAATAAGGTGATAAGTTCGCGCCAATTAGGGATCTAAGGGATACCTACGTTTCCAACTGTAAAGCAGCATACATTCCACTGAGCATGTAACTGTAAATGAACAGTTTTTAGGATTTCGTGGTGGCTGCTCCTTCAAAATATACATTCCTAACAAAGCGGACAAATATGGAATCAAGATCGTAATGATGTGCGAGTCAACAAATAGCTACATGGTCAGTCCAATCCCATACATCGGAAAAGAAGAGCGAACAAGTCTACTAGATGCTGTTCCAACTCAACTGGTGATAAAACTTACAGAAACTGTACATGGTACTAACAGAAACGTAACAATGGGTAATTGGTTTTCGTCCATACCTTTAGCTGAAAAATTGCTTTTGGACCATAAGTCGACAATGGTTGGCACTCTAATGCGAAATACCTCAAAATTGTATAAAACATAAACGAGAAGTAGGCTCCTCCATTTTTGGTTTCACATCCAAATTTACATTAGTGCCTCACTGCCCTAAAAAGGAAAAAATGTTGTCTTGCTTTCCTCAATACGTATGGACAATACCGTTGATCCAGAAACGAAAAAACCTGAAATGATACTATTTTATAATAGTTCAAAGGGTGGCGTAGACACTTTCGACCAGATGTGCCATTCTAAATCAGTTACCAGAAAAACTAGAAGATGGCCATTGTGTGTATTTTGTGGAATATTGGAAGGTGGTGCCATATATGCCCATATCATTCATAGAGAAGTCACAAATATAAGTAAGCCACGTCGAGAATTTTTGATTTAATCAAAAGACACCCGTATGCACCCTGAAGTACTGGGGTCATATATAACCCCACCTATGGGTTTACGAAATAAAACATAATCTATGGGTTCTAGGGTTAAGAAGTATACAGCACGAAACAGTTATAGATGAACTTCTGTGCGAAGTACATATTTATTTACACTTTTTTGAAGTATGTGGACACCGTGGACTGATAGCGAACATTTCATTCTGCAAAAATATCAAATGTACCGGTAAACTGCTTACTTGTGGTAAAATTGTTAAATCAAATATTGAATGAAGATTATATTGCAATAAAATGTGGGAATCAAACATAGAACTATAAACAAGCGTCGGGATATTATGTACTCAAACAGATTACAAGCATGGCGCCGCGAATACCTCCAAAAAGTCAAAACATGTTGCCAAGATAATAGAAAGATGTATTACTTAGGCGAAACTTGGTACGACTCCGACGATATTGTACAGAGAAGTTGAACAGACAGTTTCAGGCAGTGTAAAATAGATATTGCTAAAAATAGTATATTTTATGTAATTTTATGTTAATCAGGGATTACTTGGCACCCTTCGGTGAGGCAATATTGATATAACTTGAAGGAAATTATACTTTTATTATAAGTTGGATGACTGAATAAGGTTTATATCAATATACTAACTCGAGTGTCAATATAAAATAAGGATATTCTAAATTCACAAATATATGATTTCGTCAATGAGAGAAAACTGTTCTCTAATATTTAATAAAATAGAATTGATTGGAGACGGTGGTTTCAGTAAAAAAACTTTGGAAAACCGCTTACCACTACCATATTTAGAACACCTAAATACGTATTTGGACAACAAAGCTGCCATCTTCAGTAGGAAAGTGAACTAACTGAAATCAACAATTGATGTTTCAACGCTAATAATCTAATACCTTACATAGTCAATCCTCGTTAGGTTTCGTTACGCCTGACCGGTTAAGGAATTATTTTTAGTTAGGAGTTAGGAATTGTCCCATTATCGGAATTTAAAAGATCCCCGTATTTTTGAAAATATGAATGCTCTCATAGCAATTTTCGAATATTGGCAAGTCTAAGACAGACACGGCAAATCTAATCTTGCTCATGCTCTCAATACTTTTTATAGTGTTATTATAGGAAAATAAAAATAAAACAAAGAGCCTGCATGAAACACTCTCCAACCTTTTACAAACCTACTGCAAACGGCTCTTAATCAATAGCTCCACCGTAACTGGACTCAAACACGGAAAGAGCCACCAAATGTGCAGCATTTGACCAATTCTGATTGCAAGTCGAGTTACAAGTGTCATTATATTCTGAATTACTGGTTTTATGGGTTCGTACATATACGGGGTGTCCATAAAATGACAAACAAAAACACAACAGTTAGCAGGGCTCTAGTTTTAGAAATCATGAATTTTTAAAAATCTGATTACATTATTCTAGATCCAGGCTCTTCCATAGAATCAAGTACAGTGATTAAATCTTGTAATTTTGCGCAAGACCTAATTGACGTTTTTAGTTTTAGAGTAATTTTCCGAGAAAGAGTTTTACAAAATTCTGCAAATAATTGACATATAAGAACAATATTTAAAAAAGAACAATTTATATAAATGGTTCCATAATGTATTTGTTCATTTATGTGGTGTCGCCACAATTACGTCAATAAATTGATAATAAAATTACCATAATTATTCAAATACGGGTTTTCTGCAAATATTTGTTGCAGTTGACGAAACATACCTAAGTTACATACTGTAGAGCTTCTTCACATTATTTTGAAAGCTTATTATATCAAACTACAAACATACATAGATCATGTAATTGTGGAAGGGGTCATCCATTAACCGAAATGTACAGGGTGTCCCAAAATTGACGCTTGCGATTTGTTTCGGCGGGCTAAAACAAATCGAAAATTAAGAATGGAAATTTTTTTGATTGACCTTTCTTATCGTAAATTTTCACACTCTGTAAGTACTGAAAAACTACTGATTATCTTATTATTTTTTTAATTCCGGAATATTCAACATTAAATTTTTCTTGAAAAAGGAATTTTTGATCTTATTATAAAAATGATAGACTTAGATCTCGAAACATCCTATCTCGGAATTATCATTTTTCATGCTGAAAACTCCAACTTACAATGTCGAACCTTGAAACTGTGAAATTTGGAACAATACTCTTTAAATTTTCAATTTTAAACCTTGAATTTTTTACTTTGGTATTACAAATCCCTACTAAAATCTCCCATTTTCTGGCCTTTTCTCAACTTTCCGATTTTTTCTGCGAATTTCCGCCGCTAACCTCCTATATGTTTGTATTTTCGACTTTTAAGTCTAAATTATTAACATTATCCCTACCTCCAAAGCTACGACGTTAACCTCATAATTGGCGGACCCTGATTTCAATCTCAAAATTTCCGCCTATTTCGTCTGAACTGTGACAATGGCTTGGAAATTTTAGACTACAATTACTAGTTTTGGCTTTAAACTTTAGACCGCGACTGCGGTTGTCGGATTATTGACATTAATCTTTGGATCTGGTAAACCGCCAAATTAATATTACAGTGGTGTGAAAAACTTTTGCATCAGTTGCACAAAGAAGACAAATTGCAGTTTAAAACCCATTTTTTTCAAATATTTTTCATTTCATCATCGCAAATATAATACAGGTACATAAATACAATACTAGTAATCATAACAGCCCAAATGTTGAGCTGTAAAGAAACGGAACATTTGATAAAAGTTTATACAGAAACAGAACAATTGCACATTATATATAATAATGTAGTCTACACTGTAGCGGACCGCATTTGCCATTATGTTTATATTATTACAGGAAGATGCACTTTGGGACTTTATGCTCATAATTTTAATTTTTAATCTATACTCGCATATGTATTTGATGCTAATTGATTTTAGGGGCGTTCGAAAGTCGCACGCCTCATTTGTCTTGGAAGCGGCCGTTTCTAACATGTGTTTATTGTTTCGTCCTTTATGAATAGGCCTGATTTACGAAGGGCCGTCACCTAAAATAAGCCGCTATACCATGAATGAACTTCTAACATGTCGAACTAACAGCAGTTATAAATTATATTTCCAGATTTAAAAGATTCGTTTTCGTTTACAGTTTTTTACATTCTAGGTATCTAATTGCAAATTAGTCTGGTCTCAAGTAAGCATAAATTTGGGACAGCCGCCAAGAAATGGGGTGGTTCCGGAAAAGTTTATGTATTGTCGTCACGGACATTTCCGTTAAAAGTCATTAGTTCAATAAACGAAGAATCGTTTCTTCGTGGTATGCATCCTGCTGCGAGGAGTTCACACAGAAACGTCGTAATTAAATACAAAATTTATTAGGATCTGAGGATTAGGGAAAGAGAGTTATTTCGGCTGTTTCTTAATAGTAATATAATTTATTGGGGTTTTAACTAAATATTCTTGGGCTCACATTAAATGGAGCGTGAAATTGTTTTTCAAATTGGTGCACGTGCAGTGGGTTCTCACGATCCAACACCCGTTTTTGGCCTATAAAAGCCGAAGTAAGTTGTCATAAAAGGATAATTCTTGATTCAACCTTCAGGAAGCACTACCAGGACAAGAACCCAATCCTTCCTCTGTATATTGTGCTGGAGGAAACGCGGCAGCAGCTGCAGGTATCCATTCACCACCCTATACATTGCGCTGGAGGAAACTCGGCAGCAGCTACAGGTATCCATTCACCACCCTGTATATTGCGCTGGAGGAAACTCGGCAGCAACTGCAGGTATCCATTTATCACCCTGTATATTGCGCTGGAGGAAACTCGGCAGCAGCTGCAGGTGTCCATTCACCACCCTGTATTTTGCGCTGGAGGAAACTCGGCAGCAGCTGCAGGCATCCATTTATCACCCTGTATACTGCGCTGGAGGAAACTCGGCAGCAGCTGCAGGTGTCCATTCACCACCCTGTATATTGCGCTGGAGGAAACTCGACAGCAGCTGCAGGTATCCATTTATCACCCTGTATATTGCGCTGGAGGAAACTCGGCAGCAGCTGCAGGTATCCAAGCATCCTCCTGTATATTGCGCTGGAGGAAACTCGA
>JABXWE010101880.1:0-11223 GCA_014611495.1 Limonius californicus
GCAAAATTCTTAGTTAGGGTGTACAATGGGCCATATGGCCTAAGTGCATAGAGATGCTTGGAAAACCGCGTCCTAGATCTCGCTCTTTCAAAGCAGGCAAGAAGGAATTGCGGCTAGGTCCATTCGTTTGGTTCTAAGAGTAAAATTCCGAGTCATATTTGAACCCTCCTCGTAGAAAACAAGAGAATTTCAAGTGATCATAATCTACAAAGCTTAATCATCGTAAATTAATGAAAATGTCAAATTTTGATACGTGTTAGTAATAGGTGCTTTTGGGAATGATGATATTTAGTTTGCAATGTTTGTGTTAGAGAACGCTGTAGTAACAGATAATTTCTAATGTTTTAAATAAGTATAAAAAAGTAACTTAATGTTTCTACAATGGTTCTAAAGTAGTGGCAATTTATAAATAATCTTTAATTGAATAAACATGAATTGCGTTTTTCTAAGTTATCTCTAAGCGGTGGGGACACGAAAAGCTAACAATAGCATGATTTTACCAGCCATAATACTAATCATAAAAAAGATAGCTAGTGATAAAAAACAGATAGATAATACAGCTGTTGTATAATTAGCATTAACGGAAAAGGGATTGAAATAGATATATCGCTAATAGCATAACATAGAAACAGACGAATAGAAAGATATTTCAGTTCTTTTGATATTATCATGTATATATTAAGGTTTAAATAGGCCTGACTGGTTGTTGAGTATCTCTAAGAATTGGAACAGATTTGGACATAAAGCTACATTTTGTATAAAGCAAATTCAAGAGATACATCAGTATTCGGTATTTCAGTGTTATATTATCTATTATATTACAGTCTTTCGTGTCGAGTCTTTTCTATAAATTATCAAATTACAATTTTGTTAGCATTAAATTCTACGAACACGTTGCTTTCGAACAATATAATTCTGATCTAAGTTTTGGTACCAAGAAAATTAAAAAGGTAACTGTGCAACTTGGTGGTGAAACGTTTACGATAGGTCATTTCAAGGTCAATAAATAATTCTTAAAATACTTTATTGAAAAATTGTTTAAACTTATTCAAAACAGATCTTCCTTCTTAACTTAAAGTTCTAATACACTATGTTTGGCACGGCATCAGAGTAGTCCAGCTTCTTTTACCATATTGTAGAATAGACCCTTTTGGTATAGTAATGTTTTAGGATGATCGTATTCAAGTGCGTTTCCTGAGTCCATTACTAGAACAACATCAGAATCCATGATTGTATGTAATCGGTGAGCGATGGTTATCACAGTACAATTAGAAAACTTTTTTCGAATTGTCCTCTGTATTAAAGTATCTGTTTGAGAATCCACGTTAGCTGTAGCTTCATCCAGAATCAAAATCATGTTCTTACGTATAATGGCTCTAGCTAAGCAAAGCAGTTGCCTTTGGCCAATACTAAAATTAGAGCCGTCTTCGGATATGTTGGAATTTAGGCTGCCCACCAATTTCTTCATTTCAACTTCTTCCAGAGCGTCCCATAAATCCTTATCAGCATATTCACCATTAGGATCCAAGTTGGTACGAACTGTACCGGAGAATAATACGGGATCTTGGGGAATAATTGAAATTTTAGATCGTAATAAATCAATAGCAATACTATTAATATCTGTATCATCAATCCTAATAGTTCCTCTATACTCGTACATTCGGAATAAGGTTGATATAATAGATGACTTTCCAGCACCAGTTCTACCAACAATTCCAATTTTCTGTTTAGGATAGATAATAAAGCTGAGATCCCTTAACACCCTTTCACTTGTAGGTAAATACCGTAGATTCACATCGCTATACTCGATTTTTGCATGATTAGGCCAATTTGCTAGAACATCTCCAGACTTTTCTTCATTATCTATTTTAGTGTATTCAAGAACTCTTTCTACTGAAGTCATATTTCTTTCAAGTGCGGCCCACTGTCTTATCCCCCCCTGCAAAAGCCCAGTCAAAGAAAACGATTGCGTTATTGCAAGTCCCACCTTTCCAGCGAGGGTATTAAAAATCCTTATTGAAGCATCATGTATTGAAAATACCTTACTCTTACCAGTTTTCACAAATAAGAATGTAAGCGTTATTAAGGTAATGTAAAACGAACATAGATTATCTAGGTAAAATCCAAAAGCTCTGGTTGTAGCCATATGCATGTACGACACCGAATTATAAAGATCCTGATGTCGATCGAATTCCCTTATTAAAATATTTTGTGCTTGATTTGCTCGTATTGTTGTAAGTCCTTCGAGGGTTGCATTCAGGTGTCCAATAACAGGACTTCGAGCTGAAAATGATAAAGTTAAATATATACTAAACAAAATTGAAAAGTTGACTTACTTGATCCTTCTAATCGCATAAGATTTCGTCCAGTTGGTAGATACAAACGACGTGCAAAAAATAGTACTGCTGTGAATATTGCTGATGGGATTAAGAAGTAAAGATTAACGGAAGATACCACAAATAGCGTTCCTAGCAACATTAAGGTTACCTGCAAATGAAGAACTGCTTCAATTATTTACTAGGAAAATGTTCTGTAATCATAAAGAAGGTTTAGCTTTCCACAGTTGTTTGATCAACTGTTTTATCGTAAAGAATAATAACCAGGTATATAAAATGCGTACAAACACAAACATTTCCTAAAACAAGTACGTACTTGAGTAACCTCAAAAATAACGTATGGCATTTGCTCGTCTATTATTCCAAGATCCCTGGAAAATCTGTTGAGAACATTTCCAGATAAATTAAGGTCAAAAAAGGGCATGCCGGCATTAAGAATGCGGTCCAAAATTAAATTATGGATGTTCATGGAAGCCTTGCTAGAGAAAATGAAAAATGTAAACGCCCTTAATAAGGTAAATATAGTTGCTGCCAAAATTACAAAGGAATATTGTTTCATGATACTATCATGAGATTCTTCAAGTTTTTTATATTCTGTCGAGTTAGTGGTTTGGTTGAACCTAAATCCTGATAATTCCTGCTCTGTATCGACCCTGAAATTTGAATGATTACATTGGAGTATTTTTAAAGTTGAAGGTATTTACCAAAAGCTTACAAAATAATCTGACCAACTAGCTGTGGCTTGTGCCATTACAGAAAATAATATTATCACCACCAACATTTTTATACCTCCTCCTGAAGTAAAATATTTGGAATACACATCTTTTTTAACGGAACCATCTTCTTTGGTTTCTTCATATATATTTTTCGTAACATTAGAGTTGGAGGCTAATAATTTAGTAGATTCATCTGCGTTATCAAGGTTGGTTGCTACTTTTTCTTCATATCCCTCAGAAGCCACGTATTTTCCGTTATTTTCATCATTATTTAAGGTTGACTTTATTTCTTCCCTATCCCATTCTTTAAACTTAAAATAGCTCCCTTGGAATTTCACACAACCTTTACTTAATATTACAATGTTATCAGCGCTCCGTAAAAAATGTCCATGATGTGTCACCAAAATGCATATGCTGTCGTTAAGGAACCCCTTTATGCACTCATTGAAAATATGTTTACCAACGTGTGTGTCTACTGCAGATAAGCAATCATCGAGTAAATAAATATCGGCTATTTTGTATACAGCTCGAGCTAAATTGATTCTAGCTTTCTGTCCTCTACTCAGATTCAACCCTTTATCAGTAACGTAGGTTTTGTCTCCATTGGAAAAAGCATCAAAGTCTTGTCTCAAGGCGCAGACTTGAATTATAGTTTCGTAGCGCTTCTGATCGAACCATTCGCCAAAAATGATATTTTGTTTAACTGTTCCAGGGAACAACCAAGGCTCTTGTGAAGCGTATGAAACTTTCCCACACACTTCGACAACTCCTTCGGTTTTCTTCACATCAGCCAGCATTAATTTCAGAAGGGTTGATTTGCCAGCACCAACAGATCCCGTTAACACAGTCAAACCATGGTGTACTTCCAGGTTGATGTCTTCTAAAATTTCAACACCTTTGTCAGATTTGACTGTAGCATTAGTTATAAAAATATTTGGCTGTTTCGTATCACTGCAGTCGGTTTGAGTGTTCTCATCAACTTCTTCTAATAGCAAGAAATCCGTTATTCTTTGTATAGACGTCTTCAGTTCCGCCATTTGGGCAATTCCCATAGGCATGAAGATGGTCAAAACTGATCGTAGTGCCCCAAAACATCCGGTTACGACGAAAGCCTTCTCTGCAGTTATATGGTTTCCCATTGCTATGTACGACATCACGCATACGTAAAAAGCTAGTCTGGAACTTAGCTGTCCTATTGATAAACCTATTGCCTTTATGTAAAATAATATTCGAAGATTGCGAATTTCTTTCCTAAAATAATAAATCTATAATTTTTTAATAGCATGTAACATTTGAATGTTTACTAAATATCATTATGTTCAAAGCAGACTGGCAACTTAGAATTGCCCCACGATCAGAAATAGAGATATTATATAGAAAACAAATTGAAAAATATGTGCAGTAGATTAAATCAGCTAAATCTTATGAGCATTGTTATCCACCATGACACGATACATTTTCTAGCATTATTTTGATATAAAATATTTTAACAGTAGAAAAACATGAAGTGCTGCAACACTGTTTTCCACGATCGAAATATCTTCTCTACAGAGTTTTGAGACGCGATCGTCTAATACAGCGAGTTGGATCAAACATTACACAAATTCTATGTCGTGGAAAACATGCAGTTTTAGAAGAAAATCCCTTGATGTTATTCTTTTTTATATCTTTTAAGGTCTGCAACCAAGTTTACGAAATTATCCGTGTTGGATGAGGTATCTTTTTCAATAGAAATTTCTGTTTTTTCTTGATGAGTTTTGGGCAGCTTACAGTTCTGTTTACAACTATATAAAATTTGTAGTAAAACACTTCGAAAATAAAAAATCAGAACCGACTGCAAGGACCAAAACGTTATTCTGATTGGTTGTAATATTATCCACAAAATTTGACGATTGTTTTAATATCAAAAATCCAAAATAGAGAAGACATTTTGATATACTCGAAATGATCTTCGTTCAGGAGACATATATTTAACGTTTTTTCCATATTATTGAATACATATTGTAGTATGCATTCTCATACAAATGTTGTTTGAATATCAATAAATCGTATTGGTATTTCAAAAACATTTATGTAGATATATAAAGACAAATATAACATACAGAAAATAGTGAATCGGTTTTCCATGAAGTTCCCTTACAAACATTAAAAGATGCCATTTAATTGGATTCAATTAAGATTTCCAAGAAACTTTCTTAAACTGCATGTTTCCAAGACATATTTGTTGGATACTGTATCAACAGTATTAGAACAGGGAAATTGTTAAAATATTAAATCTATGCTAAAATTGTCATAGTTTGATAATAATTCCGCTACTCTGCTGAATACATACTTTCGAAGTGTGCCGATTGCTTTTGTAAAGAACAGTTCCCAAGTATACATTTTTATAATTCTCATTGCGGTTAGTAATTCCTGAGTTATTTGCACTCTCTGATCAGTTTTTGACGCAGTTTTTAATCTATGGGTCGCAGTCTTCTTCCCCAAATACACTACAATAAAAACAAGTATACATTATACAATAAAAATAAAAAGTATGCAAAATCTATGTGGTGGTTTTCTGTATAGATTTCGATCAATTATATTTTACCTTGCAAAGGAATTAATAACACTAATATTGAAATTCCCACAAACGCAGATTCTCCATATTGCTTGTACATCACAAAAGTCATAATTGCTGTCTGAATACTTCCTATCCACATTTGATGTGCAAAATGCATGGACAACATGATTTTCAAAATAGAATAATCGAGAGGTGTACATCACTTAACCTGACACGCTTAGTCGAGTCCGAGTCCACTACTACCGCTAGAATTAGGCCAACATCATTCACTGTAAAACTGTTAGCTGAAGAGTTATTTGAAACATCGTATTCAAGAAAATTACGCCTTAATATGCACTACTAAGCTCCTTCAAATTCGCATTCTATTCAAAAAATTTATTATAAAAACACCCCGTTAAAAAGGATATCACCATTATTTATGGCGCACTATTCAGAGTGATCACATTTAAACCCTTCGGACGGATATTTTATCGCTTAATATACGGTTTTGTCATTTGCTTGCCACCACTTGCTCGCCACCACTTGCTCGCCGCCATTTGCTCGCCACCGGTTGCTTAATTACCGATTGCTCGCCAAGACGGTTGCCCACCATCCGTCTGCTCGACAGCCAACTTTCTCCCAGTACTAAATATATTTGCATCGATGTAGAAGAACTGGTTTTGTTAAGCATGCTTGTAAAATAATTTAGCATATCTTTTGCTTTATGATTAAAACAATTCTTTATTTTCATATACTATAGGTATAGGACGAGTATTAATTAATTTCTTTATAAAATAGATTTAAAGACTTACGGAAATATGGATCTTATACACCAAGAACCCACGAAACACGCTTTCAAAGTGTATGAGAGTGTGTGGTCGTGGATATTGCAAAAACGGCTGATAATATTTAAAAGTCTAGCACTTTACTAAAAATTTATCAACTTCAATAAGTTTGGAACATCGTTGCACACTCCATAAACAACTATGTGATTTATATTATTAAAATAATAAAATAAAATTAAATTAAAACTTAGTACTGCTAACAAGTTGTTTGTTAAGCAAACGGATGGCGAGTAACTATCTTATCGAGCATTTTTCCCAGCGAGCAATCGACATTCGAGTAATCGGTAGCGAGCAAACTGGCCGAACAGGTGATGGCGAACAAGTAACCTAGAACCCCATTCAATCGATAGAACCAAGTGGATCAAGCAACTGGTAACTATATTACTATAATCTCCTATTCCACAACTCAATCCAATACAGGAAAATTATTTTTAATATTCATCACTTTTCTGTTTATTTTAATTTAACAGTGAAAACATAACACGATGTTTTACCACTAATTTTCAAATATGGTTCTTCATTACTCGTGAAATGTACAGGATATCCCCTAAGACAAATAAACATGATATTTCGCACACTGGATGTTTCGAATTTGGCGCTAGTCTTCTTCAAATTCAAAACCAACATCCAGTGTCAATCCATATTGCTTTTGAAAATTACGTGCATTATGTCTAAAAGCCAATATTAATTTATATTTTAGTTTAAATTCACTATAAAGATTGTTCAAAATGGCCACCGTTGCTCTCGAAACACATTCTGGTACTTCTTGAGAGAGATCTGCTTGCCATATGTAACATATCATTGTTAATCTGAATTAGTTCTGCTGCGTCTCCTAAAATCTTCAACAGTCTCTGATGATATTTGGTATACCATATCTTTCATATGGCTCCACAAATAATAATCTAAACAAGTTAAGTCCGGGGATCTTGGGGGCCGGGGGTGCTGTTCTCCTCTGCCAATTACACGTCCTTCAAACGTTGATTCAAAAATTGTCTTACACGTAACGCAGAGTGCGCAAGGGCACAATCGTGCTGGTACCACATACCATGTTTAATCGCTAAAGGGACGTCATCTAACAATACTCCCAAATAATCTTCTAGAAAATTTAAATATCTGCCAGCGGTTAATGGTATGGATTCTCCAAATCCCAAGCGTGGCTGTTCTTTCTGTTCATTAATCCATTTCTTGTAAATGGTGCTTCATTCGTGAATAAAATTCTATTACGTAGGTTTTGATTTTGAATCATCCAGCGGCAAAATTCCATACAACTAGCGAAACCTGTAGGTAAGAGGGCTTGAACAGGCAAATTCGCATTCGTGGTACATTAACTTGTGCAGATACACGACGAACAGAGGTGCTGGGATTCTCGCAGTATGTTGTCCTTATTGTCTAGTATTTACTGTATTGGACGCTAAGTCGACGGTTTCTGAAAATTTCGTAGGTGGTCGTGCACTCGTTGTAACACTCGTCAGTCTGGTAGTCGCTGATTTGGAAATAATAATAATAATAATAAAGGTCTTTATTTCCCAAAGGACATATTGCACATTTTACAAATAATAAATTACATAATTATGAGAAATTGTAACGGTGTGCCCGCTTACGCTTATTGGGCCACTCGTTATATTACTTATATTGCTCGGGTAAGCTCTTGAGATGTCCAGGGATCAGTAATAACGGCTTGTGAATAACAATAGGTTTATTAAGAAATGTGTAAAATAAATATAATCTGTTTGTACATAAATATAATTCAATTCTTAATTGAGTAAGTCTGCGACAAATTTTGGGTACGGCCCTGTGCTTCTCGCTGGTAGCTTCAATCGCCTCGGGGACGTTGTCGCTACTCTTTACGAATCGGACGCTGATTGGCTGCCGTCCGTGAACTCGCGCCTGGTTGTTCGTCGGTGGCAAAATGGCTGCCACGGCTGTTCTAATTAAAGTGACAGAAAAGTACACGATTATATCTTATTGTGTATTCTCGAATGTGCAAGTTTTCTGGTAAATAATTCAGGTTTGTTATTGTGAATAAGATTCTCGCAGTGAATGCCTACTTTACGGAAAAATCTCATGAATTTTATAAGTAAAATTCCCAGTGATTGCTTCGAGTCGAGTTTCTTTAGGTTCCTTCGGCCTTGGCAGTTCAACATAAACAATCGGTAGGTATTACTATAAATTTTACGTTAACTAATGATTTCAAACAGGAATTAATTTATGCTAGCTTTCCTGGAATTGCAAAATTCAAACTACGCGTTTGTTACAGTGTATTTGGTTCGAATTTTGTTTAACCTGGCTTTGCTTTTTAATTAATCTTAGTTGGACGGGACTCTGAATTTAACAGTGGGAAATTATCGGGCACAGTGTTAAGCAAATCTTATTTCGCCGGCCAAAAGTTTCTCTGGTCGTTACGTAAATAAAATACGGTATAAGTATCTCACAATCTTGCACAAAATTCCTCTGTGTCTAAAGACTGTATCGTTCTGGGTTTCCGAAACTACTCCGGTTCGTCCAAGTATACAGGGTATTCAAATTAAAATTTGACGGATCGTGACAATTTCGCCACGCTCACGGCAAACTTTATACAGGGGGGTTCAGCTGGTAAAAGAAAAGATTACAACGTTTCTACGGCACCAATTAAACACTGATTCGAAACGCTATAATAATTTATTGGCAGAGCTTTTTATCGCCGTGGAAAAGTTCAAACACTCCCCCT
Organism: Limonius californicus; assembly: GCA_014611495.1. Classification (NCBI taxonomy): domain Eukaryota; kingdom Metazoa; phylum Arthropoda; class Insecta; order Coleoptera; family Elateridae; genus Limonius; species Limonius californicus. The sequence goes on from JABXWE010101880.1 coordinate 9,144, forward strand.
TCCAGCGATATAAAGGTCTACAACACGGAAATCGATCGGTCGGGTATAAACAATATTAAAATAGCCAAGCAGGTTGAACTACAAATAATTACCAACTTCACTGTAAAACAAATGTAATGCGAATCCAAAAGATTCTTTTTCGGTCGGTCAGCGCGATTGAACTTCGCGGCGACTGCTGCGGTCGAGGATCAGATTTCCCCGGCGTCGGACTTTCACTCTGGAAATATAAAAATTGTTTAACGGTTAATACAACACCGGCAAACACTGGAAAAATTAATCCACTCGCAGGTAGGGTACGGATTTAATTAAACTGGACGGTATTCACTTGGTTAATTTTTACAGGATCGGAATATTTAACTGGGATCTTTTAAGAACAATTCTTAAAGGAAAAGCACGACTGGTATTTCTGACTTTTGAATAAATTCAAGAGCCAGGAAATAAGAGTCAAAAAGTGATTTTAAATTGATCGCGCTTGGGTTTTATACTGGTTAATTCGGGTAGTCGGACATGCTCGTATTCCTACTCCAACGGGAAAGGAACGTTTGCTTCTGGCGAATTCTCGGATGACTACGGTGCCAGATGTTTGTTGTTCAGCCTTCTTATCTTCTGAACTCCAAAATGTGGAGTTTTTGAGATTGCTAATTACTCAGCAATTTAATTCACCCTCCGCATTTTCACCCCGTTACAGGTTGTCACAGTTTCCGCCAGTTCCCCGGGAAAAGCGAGGTATGTAACGAAGTTCTTGGGGACAACGCATTTTTAAATTTATTTAGGAAAATTTCCGCATTGTTAGTTTACCGTAGGAGCGCACGCGGCGCTGCAAGTGGACTTTAGCGAGGCGTCCCCCACTACACGCGACCCGAGGAGCGGAGAGCACGAACGAGATCAGATGGAAACCGGGTACAAAAGGAGCTTCCCCAGGAAAAATCATTAACTTTTGAGTCCAGATCAGAAGAGAGTAGTCGAGCTTTGAAAACCTGTCCTGATCCGAACTTGTCAAATAATTTACCGTAAACCTGAGAACCCTACCTAAAATCCTGAGAAATTCTGTTTTAATCTGGTGGAAACCGCATTCTTACAGCAATTTCCGTTTCCCTGTACTTTTACCTAACCTGGGATACCGAGTTTTGTTAAAGTAAATCCCGTTTAAATCAATCCGTACACTAGACTAATCTGGCGCGAGCCGCATTCTTCTGGTGTCACCTCCTGTATATAAATCCCGAGTTTTGCTAAACACAATCCCCGTTTAAATAAATCCGTACACTAGCTTAGTCTGGCGCAAGCCGCATTTTCTAGTGATTCCTATTCCGTAAATAAGCCAGAATAATTAAAGCAAATCCACGTATTTCACTTTAGCCAGCGAATTTACTACGAATCCAGAAATATATTTGTGCCGGCCGAGGCAACCTACGTTTTGAATTATAAACATTCTAATTCCGCTGAATTTAAATCCACCGATGAAATACACGGAGCCACGACCGCTTGTAATTCACAAAACTTAATTCACCACCCCGAACTAACTTTTATTAACGAACACCGAAAATTTCAGCCTGATAACCTGTGTATTAATAGCCTATTTTGATTTTTAATTAGCAACCAGCATAACCTAACATTTCGAAGACGCATGGCATCGAGTCTTCCACGGCGCTCCCGCTTGTACGCAGAGGAAGGCACGCCATTCGCGGCCAGAACCTGAACTGCAGACCGTCCAGGACCGGACTAACGCCGAATTTAATTGTGTTTAAAATAATCAAATATTAAAATAATCAAATATTTAATTAAGTTAGATTTGTACCAGCAATAGGAATAAACATTATAAATTTTAACAAACTTTATATCCAGCGGACCCTAGGCTATGAGCTTGCCCCGGGTCACCGGTATCACAAGCGACTCCTGAAACTGCAACAGCTTTAGCAGCAAAAAATTCTAAAATGATGGAACCAAGAAAAATTACTAAAATTAGAATTTCTTCGATAAAATATCTGTAATCTCTTATTGGATACTTCATCAAACCACGATTCTGTGGATGAGGACAATCCTATCTAAACTAACTTTCAAATAATAATTTTCCTAGACGAAA
>JABXWE010101881.1:0-54143 GCA_014611495.1 Limonius californicus
GGGGGGGGGGGCGGTAGTATGAATGAAAAGAAAAAAAAAAGGTACACCACCAAAAGAAAAACGAAAACCAAAAGAAGGAACCGGTGGGTTTATTACGATATTGTGTCATTTTTAAACGCAATGTTGGCATATCGTCTGTAACTTATGTGCAGCTTTCTATGTACTGGCATTTACGACTATTGTTTTGCAGCACAACGTCCAATGCTGCACTTGCTATGCGTAAATTTAATGTTGTCGGTACTACTGTAGTATTTTATTGTACCAGAATCACAATGAATCATTACTGTTAGCGACGAATTGGTACAGATTTAGAAACTATAAACTGTTTGTATATTTGAAGTTCGCACTCTTGACTATAGGTAAAAGTTTTAATTTAGCGTGATATATCCACTGTAAATTACGGTACTTAATTTAGGGACACACAATGAAAATGCTCCAGAAAGAAGCATAAGAAAGAGGTTATAGTGGCTGGCTTCTCTTCGGAAGACATTGGTAAACAACCGAGGAAGAAGAAGCACAAGACACTTGGCAAGCATCCTTACAGATTTACATTTGCTTGGGAGATTAAATGATTGAAAATCAATCTCAACTATATCAAATGGGTGCTAAATATAAACTTAAGAATTTCAAATATAATTATTGAAAAAGTACAGCCCTACAAACACCTTGAAACTTGGATAGAAAAAACAGGCGATCAAACAGAAATAATAATTAGAATAGAAACATCTAGACTTATTTTCGGGAAATTGAGGAAATTTCTTTGTAGTACATCAACAAGATTGTATTCGGAATGAGAATGTTTCGTTGTTGTGTGTTATCTACCTTACTTTATGGAATAGAAGCGTGAACGCTCAGGAAAAAACATATGAAGAAATTACTAACATTCGAAATGTGGTGTTTCCGCAGAATGTGGCGTATAGCCTGGACTAACAAAACCGCTTATATGGAGGTTTTTGTGAAGATAAATAAAGAATGTGAAATTATATACTTAATAAAGAAGAGAAAGCTTGAATAGCCGGGCCATATAATGAGAAGTTCCAAATATGCACTGCTCCAACTCATAATGAAGAAAAAAAAAAGGAAAAAGAAACGTTGGCACACGGAAAATATTTCGGCTGAAGAATCTTCGGGATTGGTTTGGCTGTAGGAGTACCAAACTATTCCGAGCGGCTATTAATAAAGTTCGTATAGCAATGATGATACCCAACTTCCAATAGGCAAGGTGACCTATGCTGGTGAAACCAGGGCAATTAGTGAAAAAGGCAGCAATCGCCTATAAGTGTTTGGGAAACACATTTTAAAGGAAAATATTTGATCAACCAAGGAAGAAGATGGAATGCGGCGTCCATATATTCTCCACGAAATATAAGGGTTAATCCAACATCAAATTATTATTAAATTTGTTAAAGTCAAAAGAATTGCTGGTTTAGACATATTCATTGAATGAAACCTGCAGAGCATCAAAGATATTAACAGATTAGGTATTAGTGGGTAACGAGGGGTTTAAAGGCCAACTAAAAAATGGGAGGAAGGTGTAATCGAAAATGTAAGCAACCTTGGAAAAATTACTGGTTGAGTCTTGTCAAGGATAGAAATACTTCCAAGATGCGTCCAAATCCCACAAAGGGGCGTATGGTTGAAGGAAGCAAGAAGTAAGTAGTAAATAATTTAGGAAATGAGTGTTTAATTATGGGTAGTTAGAATATGTTCATATATATTGTATCACTTTATACGGGAAACAGTCAATTTACAACAAGGAGGATAATTAATCATACTTCTTAAATTTAAGACTTCATTAAGTTCCATTTTCTATAGCTAAAGTGAACGTTTAAAACGGCAATAAAAAAAATTATAAATTACTGTTTCTTTGAACATAGATGCTATGTTCAAGCCATCAAGACTTGATGTTTTAGAATATTTACAGGGTTGACATTGAGGGCTGAATCTTTTTTATCTATCTTTTCCTAATATATAAATGTGGATGTCAAAGACGCTTCACATATATTTTATCTCATACTTCTTCACGCTTTCGTCTTTACATACATTTGTTGGTGCCGTACCACTGCTATTCAACAATGAAACACTATGTAGTAAATCACAGAAGTGATAACCTAACTTGAATTCGCATGAATACTCCATTTATTAATAACACATTCATGGTGAAACTGGTTTGTTTACATCAGACTGCACTTTGCGGTTACGTCTGAAACATTCAGACACAATCATGCGTCTACTATACGAGAGCGGCTTTACATTTAACGGAAATTCAAACTCAAATTCAACTTAAAATGGATCTTGCTTGTTGTGAAATCATGCCCAAAACAAAAATAACAATCTGAATATAGTTATACAGAAATTGATGTTATTTTTACTTTGCTAAGCCAACTAAACTAAAACTAACTAAAAACTGTAGCATGTCAATATTATACTGATCATAATTATGCTAAACTTAATGATAGTGATTTCTTTCGAGTGTATTGGTATCTATAACAATCGTTTAATCAATTATCGTACACTTACATAACTTGGAAACAATTTCTAAGATCTATTTGAATATATGTTGAGACAAAAACAATTTAATCCCAGTCTATTTTAGGTTGATAAAATTTGTTGAGGGGCGTCTTCCATTTCATTGAGAATCGTAACCTCTAACTCTTAGTTGGTGAACTAGAAAACTCCGTTTAGGGTAGCTGCACAAAGAAACAACTATTTTATTTCGTTAATGTAAACATGTTTTCGATAGATTTGCATAAATTATTATCATTAAATAAAAACAATTATTAATATAAAAATCTTTTGTAGATTATATTCTGAATAACAAAAATTTTGTACGTGGATAATTTCAGAAAAACCTCTTCAATAAATTTTTATGTGCCAGTGATACAAACAATTCTGTTTTATGCGAGGGTTTCTTTAGCATTCGATGTTTGAAATCCTTTACCTCAGGATCCCTATTGGATTCAGGTTAGCAGATGGCGCTGGTCAGTCCAGACTCTCAATTTTATTGTTCGTCATAGGGTTTCTCCAGTTTTGTAGTGGCATGGAGTACTATTGTGCCGAGAAATAAACTTTTCTTCGCTGAACAGGTCTTGTGCACTACGTATAATCTTAACTTGTAACTCGAGGTATTTGTGGCATTTATCACACCAGACGATATATAGTCAGCCAACTCCTTGAGCATACCCGCAACCGTATACGTTTCGATACGTAATTGTTAGAATTACAAATATCGGTGAAAACTTTTTCAGAAAACCTTCTGTTTATTGTTATTAAAAGTAGATTCATTAATAAATAGTACCTATAGTAGTCTATAGTAAATAGTAGCATATTCTCGTCTCAGAAAGCAGTGCATAATTCTGTGCTCTACATCCTCTTATTTGAAAATTAAGCAATCTTCCCCTTGCAGTGAAAGTGTATATAGTTACACCATCATATTCGAAACATAATTTCTTCTATTTAGTGGAATTAGACTTCTATCTGACTTGGCTTGTTCTTTTTAATACACCCTCATCGCAAATTGAGATTTTCGTTAGAGTATTTAAACAGTCCGGTTTGTAAATTGCAATAGTTTATATTATTTGAATTTTGAATTATATAAGTTTGTAAGTATATTCTATACTTAGCGCTAAATCTAAGTTAAATAACTTACAGTGGAGTTAAAAATTTCTGCATTACTTTAAAAATGAAAACATATTTTATATTCGTAGTTCACCCTCTATTCCAAAAAGGTAAATAATTACTATACAGGGTGTTTCGAAATTCGTGCCCACGGACTGTGGGATGGTGTTATGCGACAAAAACTAAACAAAAAGTTCCTCTACCATTTTTCCATCAGACCACTGTTTTTCGAGCTAACGCGGTTTTAAAAATCTGAAAATCGCAGAAATAGGTGTTGAATCTCAACTTATGAGTGTTTAATCAGTTGGTTAGACTTAATAATAACAAATTTTTAAAAACAAAAGAAGGTACAAACTATAATTATGACGAGTACAATTACAACATTTGTTCAAAATGTCCGCTTTCTGCTACTAAACAAGCTTCAGCACGTCATTGTACTGCTCGAACAGAGTTGCGTACCATCTCCGGTGTTATTTCTCGCGCTGCCTGAAACAGGTGATTTTGCAGCTCATTCAGATTCGCCACTGGTGTTTTGTAGACCAACGATTTTAGGTAACCCCATAAAAAGAAGTCGCATGGCGTTAGATCAGGCGAACGAGGCGGCCAAGCAATTGGACCGCCTCTGCCAATCTAGTGATCAGGGAAATAATGGTCGAGGTAGTCACGTACAATTAATGCGAAATGGGGGCCCGCTCCATCGTGCATAAACATCATATTTTGGCGTGCATTTAGAGCTACATCATCTAGGAATTCCGGGACATCTAGTTGAGGGAAATTTAAATAATTTTGTGCGTTTACGCGATTAGGCAAAATGTGGATGAACTAAAAAGAGGGAATGGAATGTACCCTGTATAAAGCAAAGCAGAAATTATCATACATAACGGAATACAGAACGAAAAGAACCTGCTTGAAATTAAATCAATTATGCAATTTAGATTAGAACAAAATACTTGTCACACATTCATTGACAGCCTTTTCGTCCCACTGCTGGGCATCAATCGCTTCTCTGCCACATGTTTCTCCTCAGCGCTAAGGTAGAAACACAGGGGGCCTACAGTTTAACGTCGAATCCGAACGACAGAGATTCGAGGGAAGGTTTTTAGCGTTAAGAGGCCAGGGTTGCAAGCGGGATTGGGAATTGTGGTGATGGGTTGCGATACAAGATTTTTGTAAATCTGCGTAGTAATGCTTAGGTTTCGAACCCAAGCCAGAATAGACGTTTCACTCAGAAAGCAAGCGCTCTACCAACTTAGCTACCATCACACTTGTCACATATTACAGTTTATTACTGGATTGGTTATTTCTTCTTTTTCATGATCACAGTTCGTTTTTTTTTTGGTATGGAGTTTAACACGATTTCTAGTTTCTGCTTTCAAATAAAGCGAAACCAGAGATTTCAGTAATTCTCTTTCTTCTGAGTTTTCTTTTAGATATGATGTTGTTTGACATCATTTGCTTCTAGTTATGTATGATGTTCAAGTTTGGTGATCGTACTAACCATTCAGTTGATTTTGTTGGTTTTGGTCCATGATTTAATCAACTTTGCTATAGCAAGAGGCATAATTGTTTTGGGAAATATACTTTTCTTTTCAGAACAGGTCTTTCTCACTAAGAAGCATCTCATCTAGCAGTTCGATGTACTTTGTGGCGTTCGTTATTTACGAGATGACGTGTAGTCGATCAACTCTTTTAGCAAACCAACAATCCCGATCATACGGTTGCATGCTTAATTGTTGGAACTATACACGTTACACCAAACGGTGGTGACTTTGATTCTCGAAAAACAGTGGCTTGTTCATCCTCAAGTTCAAAACTTAATAATATTCAGCTCATGGTTGAAGTACACACGCTTATACCAGTAGCTTCGGATGCCACGATAACTTGACCAATTTGGTGTAGGTAATAAAAATTTCTTTCCGCCAGGATTGTTCTTCTTAGCCCAGTATTAATTTGATACTAAGGTTTTCTTTTGTCGTCCATTATCAATTGTACTAAATACATTCCAGTAACTTCAATAATTGAAGATTGATTATACTTTACCATGGGGGTAATTTCACAACCGGCAGCGCTTTTTTCATGGTAGAAAATAATATAAAACAGCTTGTGATAATCCGAATATTATTTTGCAGCTTTTGATGAAATTTAAAGACCTATTGAATATCTGAAAGTGGTTGCGCTCTTTACTTACTTATAAGAATACGGGAATTTTTCATAGATAATAGTTTCAAATACAATTCGAGTTAATTACTGATCACCTCTTAATTATAATTAGCAATGCGATTAGTGATGCAACCTTTACAACTAAATAGTTTAAGATAATTAACCAAATTATGGTAAAATGCGTGTTAAATTTCAAAAACAACTTCGGGTTTGGTCGATACAAGATTCTTTTAACAGAAATCTACGATAAAATGTATTATTTGAATCATTTTCATCGTAAGCTCACAAAGACGTTAAATTTATGAACGTCATTTTAATTAAACTTCCATGTTTAATAAAGTAGATTTGCATCACTGCTTTGGTAATTGCAGAATTTAAAGCAAACTGTATTTTCACATAAAGCCACGCTCGTTTCCACTTTCTATTAAAGGAAGCTTTAGGATCATTAAACACATCTCATAAAATCTTCTCAAACTGTCACGTAAAGTTGGAGTACTTCATCTCAAGTTTGGAATTTCTAAATTTCGTTATTCATTTGTCAAGCTTGTACCCGCTTTAAGTTGAATCCGATTATGAAATAATACCTCTACCAAGGGTGAAATGGCTATTTATTAAAACAGAAAATATGTGTGGCTAAAGTAGATTTGAAAATCCGTTATTGATAAGAAATGAAAGGTTTCTTTGAAATCGACTTACATAGTAGGTACATCACCTCGTAAATTTATTTACTTATCCTTAACGGGTTATGTACATTGTACAATATCCAACGCCAAGTATTGATAGCCTGTTGGTGCTGTAGCAGCATCATAACTATTACGAATAGTTTGCTGTCCGCAGTAACATGCATTGTTTGCAGTTCAGCCAAATACATTGTCAGTACAAAGTACAGTGTATTACGTTAAAATGATCTAAAGTTTACATAAGAGACTGGTATCTTAGATAATTTATAAAAACAACCGTTGGGTTTATCAATAATACGTATTTTGCTTATAGTTTGTAGAGATAAACAGGGGTGGACTGGAAATCAACATAGGTCTGGGGAATAATTTAAGAACAGCCCCCGAATGCAGTATTTAATATGTTTAACGTTTGTAAAATCTGCTTCTTACCGCTAGTTCTTAAAGAACATCCTCACTAGTTATTGTATTAAGTCCTCTTTACATTAAAATTATATTACACATATCATAAATGCTTATATGTTACTTTCCAATATTAATCGGATCTTGAATCCTGGAGTGCAAAATTAAATGTAACGTGTTACACACGGGCATATGGTGGTTTACCTGTAGGCTGGAAGAACTGCAGCCAATGTTGTAACGAAGTTCCACGCCAGAACGCGTTTTTAATAATCTACAAACTTTCCGCGTTATTATTTGACCGGAAAGGCGCTGGTAGCGCTGGTAGTCGCAAACCGATGAGCCATCCCACTCCCTACCGGCCCGACACGACGCCCAAACGAGTGAGAACAGCCGGACTAGCAGTATAAAAGTAATTTTTGAGGAAAATTCATTAACTTTTGAGTCGAGGTCCAGAGGAAGAAGTCCAGCCCAGAAACCAGTCGTGAAACCATATCTTCTAAGTTGAAGTACGGAGAGGCAGTCCAGCTCCAACGAGTCTAATAGTCCAGTAACCTGAAGTTATTAACCAAATCCTTTAACTAAACCCAGTTCACCGCATATCTGAAAATCCTAGAAATCCAGTCAACACTGAATTAGCCTGGGGCGACCCGCGCTTTGACAGTGAAATCCAGTAATTGCTTTCCGTTCAACACTTACTTAACCTGGGGCGACCCGCGTTTTGGACAGTGTATCCCTTAATCGATCTCCGTTCACCACTGCGTTAGCCTGGGGGAACCCGCGCTTTTGTTTAGTGTAATCCTGCCTTTAGTTGATCCCGAACATTTAAAACGTATTTTCTCCTGACCTGGAAAACATCGCATTGAAAGTAGTTTAAAGAATTTACTACGGATATGGCAGTACTATTTCGTTAGCCTGGGGGAACCCGCGCTTCCGTTTGTGCTCGCTTTAAGAATTAAGCAACTACGCAATTCCTGCGAAAAACACGAACATTCCACCACGCCGCGACCGACCGGCGAAAATCACTGCAACACCGAAAGAATTCGAATCACTTATTTTATTCTAGTTATAGGTAACCGGAACAAATTGCATACATTGCTAGGTCACCGAAAACACGAGTCCCAGGAAGCTGCTAGAATCCAGTGGCTTCGAGTAGCCCGTTAACTTGCATTATAATAATAAAATTATATTAGTTGTTAATAGCCGTGGCCCGCATCCAGACTATCTGCATTCCAGGGCCGACCCAAGGCAGCTTTGATTTTCGTTTTAAAACACCGTGTTATTTAATTATTGCTGTAATTTGTTCAGAATCCAGTATTTTAGTTTTATTCTTGTATATACAGTGTGTCTTGCTGTAGACTGCACCAGCCCAGAATTTTGTTTATATATTATCGATTCAAAAAATTTCTTTTTTCTTATTATACCTCTCACTAAACTGTAATTTTAGGGTATGTTACTTTCCCTTCACGGTGAAATGCTAGCCTACTACGATTTAAAATAAACAGCAAAATTGAAGAAGTCGTATTAGGGATTTTTATAACAAAATTTTGTTAATAAAAGTTGTTCAGAATCGTCCAAATAAGCTAAACACAAAATTTCATTACAAACAAAAAATATTGAAAAATTTTTTTTTTTAAAAATTTCCATATTTTTTGTTTGTAATGAAATTTGGGATTGAAGAAGTCGTATTAGGTATTTTTTACAACAAAATTTTGTTAATAAAAGTTGTTCATAATCGTTCAAATAAGCTAAATCCAAAATTTCATTACAAACAAAAAATAATGTCCAAAGTCCAAGATGAATTTGACGTTTCGTGAAATTTCTCCACGAATCACGACAAACCTTGTACAGGGTGTTCAACTACTAACAACAGGTGTTACTAAAGTTAAGGTACGTCACCAATTGAGACACTGGTTCCCCTAACAATAGTAACCTTTATACAGAATTATTTACTGATGTTAACCGATGCAAACACCGGTCAAACAACAATAAAAATGTCTGTCGCAGGGTACACGGACTACTGGGCACTCAAATGAACAAGCAAACCAAGTTAAATATTTATATCTAATAATTTTACTGTCAAAAATGTCCCGGAAATCCAACGATTTTGAACGGCGGTATAATTTAACAAATTAACCCAACAGCTATCTACGGTCGACGGACGCTAGCTCGCTCAGCTTCGGACTCGGTTACTGGAAAATCAAAATTATTAAATTCGTTAATACAACGGCAAAAATACTGGAAAATTATTGATTCACTTTCGGGTAAGTATAAGGAATTATTAAACGGATTCTACTAGACTGGTTAATTTCAGGAAATTATTTTCAACACTAGGATCTTTTAAGAAAACTCTTAAAAGAAGGCTGAGGAATATTTTATGACTTTTGATGAGATCAAGAGCCGGGAAATAAAGCTATTTCAAATGACCGCGCTCGTGGTTTTATACTGGCCAATTCTCGATTTCCGTCATGCGCGCTCCCCCTTCTGGTGGAGAGAGGAACGCTTGTTCTAGAACATTCCACGTCACGGCTGTGGCAGATGTTTGTTGTTGTTTTCTTATCCAAAATGTAGAAGCTTCGTGTAATTGGTAATTAAACACCAAATATTCACTTTTCACCGTTTTGGCCAGTTACAACACATCGTAGTGGCACGGGACCTACGGCTTTACTTCTTATCCGACAGAAGGCGCATTTTTAGATTTTTTCCCGGTAGAAAAATCTCGTCGCCTCAGCCAGGTTCGATGCCGCGTCCCGACTGGCCTATCTAATAATAACCATATCATAAATATTCTTTACCAGTTTTCAATGGCAACCGCAAAAATAACGTAGAGTTTCCACTTGTTTTCGTGTTTTGGTGTGAAAAACTAGCCCGTGAAAAATAAATAGTTTACCTGTTTTGTATGTAGTATGCACTGCTGAACAGCGCCATTAGGCGTTTTATCTAGGTTAGTTACTGGAGATATTGTATACACGGTGTGCATGGGCTTCTCGCCTACCTTGAAAGACATGAAGCCGATTGTATTAGAAAAAAGTTGCGCAAATGAATGCCGCTTATGAAAACGTAGATCAAAACCGTTCTTGTTTTTTAACATTATTTCTATTGTTGGCATTGTGTGTCTTACATGGTTGTAAAGCATTTCTTATGCTATATTTTAAAAAGTAAAAATATGGCGCCCATAAGTCAAAAATTGACTATCGTGTATCTGAAAATAGTTGGCATAGAAAACTGTAATAATAAAAACCTTATTCGAAATTATTAGTTTTTTCAGGATATTTCAGAAGTTCTTGCAGATATCTTCAAATCCGTTACGTTTTCGTAAGGTACATTTCTGAAACTTATCTAATTTAATCGTTTCGTAACTCTTAAGGTAGCCGAGATCCCTATGTATATCATCTTACGACGGACACCCTGTATAACATATTACGCTAACAATAGAACACTTTTTACGTATTTTGAATGACTTTAATAGCCCCTTAAAATACGGAGTGAGTTTTAATGATGGAAATATCCAGACATTTTACTACACTGCAAATTGTATAAATATTTTTAATTCTACAGGGTGCTGCGTTAGTAAGTACCAGACTGTAGTTATATACTTTAAACGAACTCCATTATACATTTTTACATAGTATGTCAGCGCTGGATTGTCAGCGCTGGACTAAACTATCGAAGATTCTAGGAGTCTAAAGTTTAAAGTTTATCGGATATATAATTGTTTACGTTAATATATAGGGCCTACTACGACGAATGAGTTTGATACATACCTCGGTTATTTGGAGTATTAGAAAAATGTTCTTTAAGCCGATTATAGAAGGCTATGCCATCTATGTAAATGCACTATCAAAAACATTTTTTAGCTGTATACTGTAAATAATTTTTAGAAATTGCTCTTAAAAATAATTTTGTCTGAAACTACAACTTTTAGTGTTGATTATTGCTTGGAACGTTATTCTATGTAACCTTCCATTTTTAAAAATCGTTAACTTTAAGAGTTCTCCTAAAATATTTTAATCAATATTGTGAATTTGTTCTTTAACTTCAAATTAGTGCAGTGCATTAATGTGAAATGGAAAATAAATAACGTAACATCTAGCTGACATAACATGCTGGAAAATAGACTTGCGCAGATATTGTCTTCCCAGATAGTTTTGAATACGGAATTTCGCATTACAAATAAGTTGGTGTTCATTGTTACGATTGCTGTCATTAGGGCGATTAATTGTTTGAGTAAAATTAATTTTTAAAATATTTAAAGAGCCCAATTAGTAGTGTACAACTATTATATTTACTAATGAAACAAAAAAGCGAGTAAATGGACCCGTTAGTTGAAGCGCCAGGTTATTAAGCGAGAAGCTCGGTTTCGATTTCTTGCTGGTGAAAATGTTTTTAAATTTAAATTTAATGTTTTGTTGATGCTAACAAGACTAACAATTCCTTTACTAATCCAGTTCCTATTTTTTTTAGATACTAGTAAAATAATATTATTTTCACTAAATTAAAAATATTAAGAAAAAAAAAAGAATTATTAATACCGATAGGACTAAAAAAAATTAATTCCAATATTAATAAAATGGCCCCGCTTGCGAATCGAAGCCAGGATTTTAACTTATAAGCCTATAACTTCATCAAAATAGCCTATTTAGGCTCTTTGCTGCGCGATGTCATTACTACATATAATTGTAATACATCGCGAATTATTTTCTTTAAGTATTGTAAAAATTGATTTAAATTAAATAATCTAAGGCCCTTATAGCAGCCAGCGCCGGATTTAGACCTTACGGGCCCCTAAGCAAATTTTATAGTGCGGGCCCCCTATTTTTTTTCTTGTACGATACAAGCACAATGGGAACGTAACTAACGCCAAGGTCGCCAAGTCAAAACTGCCTAATCACAGCCGCGTCTACAGGCTTATATTCTCGTGATCGTATGCCTAGAAATTTCGAGATGCATTCTCCAGTTCATTCCAGTTTAATCGCGAACCACACGAGCGCTCTGGGTGATTCATCATGGCACTAGGACATTCTGATACGCAACACAGTGGCGTAACAATATATTTTTTATATTTTTTTACTTGTGGTGCGGGCCCCTTTGTGGTGCGGGCCCCTTTGTGGTGCGGGCCCCTAAGCAGCTGCTTATGTTGCTTATGCTTAAATCCGGCGCTGATAGCAGCAATCGATGACAGTTGACACAAACCTATTTTAAATGGAAAATGTCGCATTTTTATCTGGGAAGAGAGTATCGACGCAACTCTGTTTTGCTGGTATGTGATGTTAGTAGATATTTGGTTGTTTTATTTTAGATTTTATTAATTTGAAATCAAAGAGTAAATCCACAATATTGATTAAAAATGTTTCGAGCACTCGTAAAGTATACGACGTACACATTATGTAAGCAACGCATTAATAAGTTTCTGGCGTTTGAATTTGATTCTGATTTTTAAAACTTGAATTTCGAAATGGCGTTTGTTGTTGAAAATCCGTCCAAGTTTGAGCAGCATGCGGTCCTACAATTTTTATGCGCTGAAGGTATGCAGCCATTGCAGATTCATACGTGAATGCAAGCAGTGTATGGAAATGCATGTATGGCGTACCCAACTGTGAAGGAATGGTGCCGAAAATTTTAGAATGTTAAAGAGGGGACTATGGGTGAGCCGCGACTAGGTGCACGGTGTACTGCATTAATAGAAAACAATATGGTATGTGTGGAAGTCCGTATTAGAGAAAATCCTCGAATTTCAATTAGAGAAATTTCAGAAATTGTTGGTGCGAGTGTAGGATCTGTCCATAGTATTGTTCGTAATCTGGGTTACAGCAAAGTTTGTTCGCAACGGATTCCTCGTCTTTTGTCTAATGAACAAAAATGCTTGCGAACGGGCTTATCTCTGCAACACCTCACAGGCTATAGGCAAAATGGTGATGACTTTCTTCTGTCAATAGTTGCTGGTGACGAAACTTGGTGCCATTACTACGAGCCATCTAGTAAGTTATCGTCGATGCATGCATTTTTTTTCGACCATGAAGGACCCTTGTTGATAGTGTTTAAGGAACCTGGAGTAAATGTCAATGCAAATCTGTACAATGAAAGTTGCATCACGCAAAAAGACGGAAACATCCAGGAAAACTTATGCGTGTAGTCATTTTGGTACATGACAATGCTAGGCTTCATGTTGCTAATGTGATAGGTAAAAGAAAATCTTTAACGAAATAAATGGAGGGTTTTAGAGCATCCACGCTATAGCCCGGATCTAACGCCTTGCGATTTCTATATTTTTGGACCGCTGAAAAAGGCGATAAGAGATCGGCATTTTGAGTCTGCCGCAGAAGTATATATTGCTGTGGTAGACTTCTTCAATCAGCAGCCACAAGAATTCTATGAGCTGGGTATACGTCGGTTAGTAAAAAAATGGGATAGGTGACTTAAGTGTGACGGTAATTATTTGTAATTAAATTGTTGAATACATTATTTATAAAGATGGGTTTCAATTGAACACACCTCGTGGAAACCACTACGGAGGACGTTTTACTGATATTCTTCGGTGAAAGGGCCAAAACGTTTAAATATTCGTCTTTATGGGCGCAGTATTCAATGATCAAGGCTTGTATGTGTATCTATACAATGTGGAAGCAGAATCAAAAGTCTTTTCAAGGGAAAATGTGGTGACTTATTTAGCGGAAGCTGATGATAATGAGACTCGTGATAAAGGTAAAAATGTACATAAATAGTAAAACAATACCTAATAGTAACATTTTTCATTTTTAGGCAGCACTAATTTTCGGAATTGCTGGAGTATGCCGTACAGAAGAATTGACCAATTTATATGTATGTAGACAACATTCAAGACGTAGGCTGTTCCTTGATAATCAGTATCCCTAACACAAAGAACAAGTTACCAAGAAAATTTGTGGTTACAGAAGAACAATGTGAATTGTGAATTGTCTTAGCTTATATCGTAAATATACAAAACTATGCCGTACCTATAGTAATCATTGTAGGTATTTTTATATGGGAAATGTGCACTACATGCAGTTTGAAAAATAAGCTTGCGAAGGTACCAAGCAAGGTAGCTACTTTTCTAAATTTACCAGATGCAGCCTTGTACACGGGCTATTGTCTACGCAGGAGTAGATATAACTACCATAAAGCGTCACGGGGGATGGCGTTATATTGAAGATTCCATTGAGAACAAGACAACCATTGCGAACAAAGTGTTGCAGGGTGCAAGCAGTGTGAAGCATGTTTTGGACACCGTAAGTTTAAATTCAAATGTAAATGAAAATTATAATTTCGATGTTGTACTACATTCAATTAATTTAACTTCTTGTGAAAATGTAACATTTAATTTTAATAAATGAATTATTTACCCAAAATTTACCCAGAATTTTGGAAGATTATGTATCTAGGGAATAATTCATCATTTCTGTCAAGATTTTGATGTCATAGAACTCAACAAATACTTGCGGCTGTGGATAAAAATATGAATGTGCTGTTTTATAATTAATTACATCCCAATTTTTCTATTAATTTACAATTGTTGTATGGGGTTACAAAAATTAGAACAATACATAAAAACTTGTTTATGGTTTATTCTAGCACAGATGTATTAATTATATTGCTGAAACTTTCATATTTATCGCAAGTGATTTATGTACCGCCATCTTACGAAAATATTAGTATTATTACCAATGACATGTCCATGGTGTTATATTAGAGGCAGTTACAAATAATTTTATTGTCTAAACTGTTATATAACTGTTAATTCTGAAAACTGTTATTATTAAACTTTGGACTTGTCTTATGGGGGAAAGTATAATAAAATGGTTCCAGTAATATTTTACATCGGTGTATATGTACATTCTTTGATGCTTTATTTAACGCATTATGCGTATAAAATATTGCAAAAAACTTTTCCAGTTAAATCAGTCTATATAAAAACTTTCATATGAAGTTCTTACCATTTCCTTGAAAAGTGTAAGTACTTCACGAAGTAATATCTGTGAGATAAGTTGCATCCAAACTTTATGAACTGTAAGTTTTTAAATACGCCGTCATGGAGTTGCAACTGCTACTGCAACAAACAGCATAACGACGCGTACGTATACTTAAACAGATTTTTGATGTGTGTCACAAAAAACCGCATGTAGAGACTAGCTGCACCCGAGGGCTACTCCGCACGTAATGGTTACTAGATTATTTTTAAATGGTAATTGATAAGCGGCTCTGAGATGTAAGATACATAGTGTTTCATCGTGAAAGGGACCTCGGTGGCGTAGTGCGGAAATGCACTGCCACTCGAGGTCACGCGAAATTCGGTCCGATCGGTCGAGGTAACAAATCCCGGTACTGGTCAAGAATATGGGTCCCAAACCATGTTCTAATTTATGTTATAATGTTAGATAATGTAAACATTTGCTAACGTAACCTAACCTAACCTAACCTAACCTAACCTAATCTAACCTAACCTAACATAACCTAACCTAACCTAACCTAACATTGACCAGTACCAGGTTAGGTTAGGTTAGGTTAGGTTAGGTTAAGTTAGCAAATGTTTACATTTTCTAATTAGAACATAAATTAGAACATGGTTTGGGACCCATATTCTTGACCAGTGCCCAAATCCCGACTGGGGCGACCGGATTACGCTTAGTTAAATTTAGGGTGCATGTTGCATTAATGTTTAGTGTGTAAGGGACGCCTGCACCCCCCTGAAGTAGTGAAAGCGGTTCCGGGGTGGGGGGCGGTAGTATGACTGAATGAAAAAAATTGTTTCATCTTGAAGTATAATCCTTTTTTGTAATGAAACGTTTTTGTATATTTGCGTTTGTCTAAGTTATTTGACTGCTGCCTCCATTTTCTACGAGTATTATAATTCTTCTTCTTCTGTCGGTACCATCTCCTACCGGAGGTTGGTAATCATCATAGCTTTCTTTTTCTTTCTGTATTACTGACTTGAATAATTGATTAGAAAAGTATCTATTTTCTCAAGTTGCTCAGTCGGGAAATTTTTTTCGGCCAACATCTCTGTATCTTTATTTGCATTATGAGTTGAAATATTAAGCAATATGCAAGATATTGTAGCTAAATTTTTTGGATGTTATACAGAAACTCCTTACTCAGTCTGTTCAATACTTCCTCTTCTTATATAAGACCGGTAACCTACTATTCACGGCTTTGATACTTCTTCGTTGGTTCTTCTATCGATTTTGAGCATTCGCATGTAGGTCAATATTTTAAATGGGTCTATCTCATTTATTGTGCGTTGTTTGCGGGTCTACGTTTCAATACTTTACACCGCACATGAGCTTCATGAATATTTTTTTGTTCGCAATGATTTCTACCATTAATTCAGGTAACTAAGTATTTATGATTCCTTAGTCTGTCTATTTGATGGTTGTCTATTGTTAAGTTAATCGATGTCATGTGTTTTTCAAATTACAGTATGCTTGGTTTTCTCGTGATGGACTTCTACGCTGAAGGTCTGGTGTTTAATTCCCATTACCGGGACATTGGATTTCTAATGGCCGTTCTCCCTTGCAAGGCAATACCAAACTAACTAGATATTCTGCCTAGTAAATCTACTCTAGAGTTGAAGTGTTTACACTTCCCTGGTTCGGGGGTCCACGTTAATCTGTAGGTTCCCTATGTCTTTGTCATTTTTAACGCGCAATACAGGCGTAAAAGATGTAGCACTCGCAGAAAAAGTAGCTTCATTTACGTAGCATAATATGTAACATATTGAAGCAATGTTTCCACATATTTGGAATGTATTTCACGCTTGATAGTTTGTAAATAAACGTGCGAGTTCTGTACTAGCGTCTTCTAATAATTACCAGGCATTTATCTACATGATTTGGAAGATTCTATTACTGGCCATAATGGTAAGGGACAACTACAAATTTAAACTAATGACATCGTTTTTCGTACTTTTATCACCTATCTAAATCTTAGATTTAGCGTGTCAATACTAACATTAACTACTTCTACAGTAACACATATGCATGTTTGAGATTCAACAATAAATAAATGTCAGTTTAAACAATTGTCAAATTAAAATAATTTATTTACCCGTCAAAATCTGTTTAATCTTGTAGTAATTTATTTGTTATTGATGTTGTTCACTTTGCTTGTGTTTACATTAGAAGAAATAAACACAAGGTACGGTCGGTATGTAATATGACAGCTACGACATACCTTATAGCACTCACAGCCAATCCTAATTTGAAAACCTTTTCATCGCTCGTTATATGTCTCTATCAGCACGTAGGTATCGCCAAACAGGGACTGAGACAAGTAAAATTAATGCTGTCAACTGTTTATGAAAAAAACCGCATATATATTTCTTGCGACTTGTATATCGCTTTATTTTTATTATTAGAGCGCCATCATTTGTGTTTGCTCGGTTGGGCCACTCTATATAAAATGACACCGTTGAAATATACGCCAATAATTTTTGTGGTCACTCACAAAATTGCATTTTGTGCAATGGGAATTCAATACAAGATTGGAATATATAAAATACAGAATATTATCGTAAAATTCCAGAACGAACCCCATAAAATATAGGGTGTATGTAATAAAAGTCGTAAAGCAAAAATACATGGGCTGTAGAGAGCAACAACTGGTTTAAGGAAGATGTAACTCTCGATACAGGGAAATATAGAAGTACGTAATATATTGGTTTTGAGAGTTCGGAGTGTTAGATTTCGTGTAGGAATAACTGAAGTGGTACTGATTTTATCTCACATATTTATTTCGTCTACATAACAGCTATAAGGAAAGTTTATACTTCAATATGTAACTGGCCGAACCTGTGTGCTACGCTGCACGCTTTGTTTAGTAGCTGCTTAAAAATAACAAAAAATAATCTACAAATTTAACAAAATAATCTTTGTTATAAATATATATTTATTTTGTAATGTCTCGTCGCGCCGACCGCTATTTTTTATGCTTTTGCATTCTTCTGCATTTTTAAAAGGGAATTGATAATTTTAAAATAGTGTTCCTGCATGGACTACGAAAAGTACTATTCATAAGAAATTTGTAATTTTTAGAAAATTCATATGGTTATTTATGTACCAAGGGTAGTAAGTGTAATTTGTGGATCTAAAATGCAGTTTGCAAAGCGAGGTCGGTGATTGATTTGAAAGAGAGAGATATAGGACGCGGTTTTCCAAGCCCTGCAGTCATCATTGGCTTATTGTACACTAAGAATTTTGCCTATCTGGGACAATTCCAACTCCTGTAGTGATTTTTAACCTGTCACACATACTTATGGAAGCCCGTAGGACTGAGGTTTACAAGCATTTACGACCCAAAAATACACGATACTACCCAAGGTGCATAAGAGATTTTTCATCATACCTGTGCATAATTAAATTTGAAACTTCATTTTTAGGACTGTCCCAAGAAAGGTATACGGTCAAATACAAGTTTTTTAAAGAATGGTGCTATGAAAAGGTACAGATAGTTATACAGAAGTAGAGCTCGTTGCCTATTAGATCTTCTTGTAGTTTATGGAGGGAATATTCCACGTTATAGAGCAGCATATCTATCAATGATAATCAAGATACCTCCAAATATTCGACATGAAAAACTTTTTGAAACGAAAAAAACGATGGTTATAAACCCAAAGAATCATCTATATTTACAAGAGAACATATGGATAAATCCCCATCGAAGCTCCTAACGATAGATATTTATTAATGAAGGTAAATGGAGCTATAATAATTTCCATTTTGCTGTTCTCCGCTATTAAGTTAAGTTTGCCTCGGTGGTCTAGTGGTTAGCACATTTGCCTTTAGATCCGACGGACGCGGGTTCGAACCTGGCTGAGGTCGGCGAGATTTTTCTAGCGGGCAAAAATCTGAAAATGCGCCTTCTGTCGGATAAGAAGTAAAGCCGTAGGTACATCAGCAACAATCAACTCCACTACGAATTAGGTGTTGCGTCTACTCAAGCTGCATGCTAAAATGTTCTTATAAATACAAGTGTGTTTTTCAATATCTGTCAAAAAAAATATTTACTAGAATAAAACAAAAAATGCCGCAAGATCTTATAACTTCTGAAGACGATAGCGACTAAGCTAATCCTTAACAATAATTTAACATTTATAAATTTACTCGATCTGTCTGAGACATTAGAATAGTCTTGTTATTGTTCTTGCCATGTACTGTCTATATCCTAAGTGTCATGTATAACACATATATATATGTTGATCTGCAAAATACGATAAAAAAAACTAAATATTATTTTCAATTATATGGGGTTAAATATGTATAAGTACAATACAAAGTAATACAATATAACTAAGTGTGCACGTTTTCATTTTATTTGTTCACTTATTTAAACGATTATAAACAAATATTTGGACGAAGCAAAATGTTTTCATTCTGCTGACTTTTGTTTTGTGTTGAAGCATATGCAGTCAAGTTATTAAATCATTGCTAAGTACTCATTACTCGCTAATGATGGCTGCAGTGCTTGGAGATGCTTGGAAAACCGCGTCCTTGGTCTCGCTCTTTCAAATCAACAACCAACAACCCATTATTGTTATTATAAAATTATTGAGGAATGTACAATCCTTGTAGAAATATGAATGCCGCTTGGCTGCGCTAAAGTTCCGATCACCTGTCTTCCAAGCACCATAAACTATAGTAGGCCGTTATGTAACTGGAAAGGGATATAGATTTAGTTTATAGATACCAGATTTCCATCTGAATGTTGAAATGAATTGGGTTATAAATTAAAATCTACCGTTGCAGGCTTTTCCTTTCGAAACGTAGCGAACTTTTCTTCGATGCCTGTGTTGTATATTTTAAAGTACCACAGACATAGAGGGCCTACAGCTGAACGTTAACGGAAAATGTAAACACTCCTACTCCAGAGAATATTTACTAGGCAGAATACCTTCATAATTTGGTACTGCTTTGCGAGGGAAGAAAATCAGATGTTCCGTTACTGAGAATTAACCCCCTCCAACGACCTCTAGATCACGACCGCCTAATTCGTAATCCCGGCCTCGGTGGTCTAGTGGTTAGCGCATTTGCCTTTAGATCCGAGGGACTCGGGTTCAAACCTGGCTGAGGTCGGCGAGATTTTTCTAGCGGGCAAAAATCTGAAAATGCGCCTTCTGTCGGATAAGAAGTAAAGCCGTAGGTCCCGTGCCACTGCGATGTGTGACACGTTAAAAATCACTACTGGAGTTGGAATTACCCCAGATAGGCAAAATTGTTAGTTAGGGTGTACAATGGGCCAAATGTGGCCTAAGTGCATAGAGATGCTTGGAAAACCGCGTCCTAGATCTCGCTCTTTCAAAGCAAGCAAACATACACAATTGTTGGACGCGCTGTGTGCCTCAAATTAATATTTCATAAGGGAACCGTTCTTGAATTATCTTGCCCTTCAGTTCCTCTTTGTGCGTTGTGATTATCTTCAAGGCAAGGAAAATATTTTCAATTGCTTAGGTTTCCGTACATCGAATACCAATTTTAATTACTACTTATGGTAGATATTGATATTATGACTATTGCACGGGGTAATATTTTTGATTAATAACCCTACTGTAACAAGGAAGTAGTAGAGATAGAAGTTTTGGTATACAGCAACTTTTACATATGACCTGATTTCTTGGTAACTATTTATCAACATTATACAATTATCAGCACTTACTCGTACATTTGTAAGATATATCAAGCTTGTTTGGAAGAGCTTACATGGTGTACTGTATTGTGCCCGTATAAAACTAATGAGTGCGTTAAGGCAGGATAAAAATGAAAAAGAAATACTCTTTTAAATGCGAAAATGTTTACGGATACTTTCACTATGTTCCTTCTTTGTTGAGTTTATTGATTGTCTGTTTTTTCCTTCTTACGTATATTCTTTAATTCGTTAAATTTGCATTTTATTTTTTACTATGTATTTATCTAAATTTGAACAGCTTCAGACGTATTTTACATATTTATTGTTTAGCAGTGGTACGAAAAGGTTGTCATTGTCAATACCATGCAGCATCCAACACTATTCTTTACTGCAAATTTATTAAACAAAACTACACTGGGAGTCAACTGTTGATATTTGTTTTCTACATTTATTGGGATAGTTTAATAATAAAATCGAGAACAAAGATTTTTAAGTATTGTAGAATTTAACATAAATACCGAGTATTAGGTATATCTGGCTTCCCGTTCCTACTTTAAAAGAATAAATATTATGCTGTAAATATGTTAGTTTCACCTATTTGGCGACTTGTTTTCTATCAAGAAAGTCAAGACTTGCGTAAAATTACTGTACTGTATTTACTCCATAAACGACATACAGGGTGTTTCAGTTTTAATCTTAAATACTTTGAGAAGGTACCAATCCTGACTCGGAAAAATATGACATATATGCTCTCACTTGATCCCTAGGAAAGATACAGGGCGGCAAAGTTTATAATAGCAAAATTAAGCAAATCAAACAAAATTTTGTATGCATACCTTTCTTGTATAGAGTTATTTCCTGATGATGATATGTTCCCCTAAATACGTCAGACTAGTGGCGTGCAATGAGGTTAAAACGGATTTATTTCAAGAAAAAAAGATGCGCCATTAGGTTTTTCAATGTTTTCTCCTTTTTTCAAAATCTTCATTCAATCATAAGACACGTTTTTACATATCTTCGATTAATTAAAGTCCTAGTTTCATACATATTAGCAAAACAAACAAACTAACTGGTCGTTTTAAAAAATATTTTTTTCAAAATATCAAAAAAGAAACCAGAAGATAAGGAAGATTCTCGAAGCGCAATACACTGCTCTCAACAATTTTTGGCAACGTCGAACTAATGAATTTATGGTATTTGCCAACATGTTTTGGTTTTGGCTGTATTTATTGTAGTTATTTTCTATTTTTACAATCAATTCGTCGCGGGTTTCAACGGGGGTGCTATATTTTCTTTCTTGAACATAGCCCCAAAATGAAGAAATCTAACGGGTTTACATACGGCAACCGCGGAGGCCAGAGTACTGGTCCCACACGCGCATTATGAACTCTTCTTTCTGGAAAGCGATGTCGATATTCCTGGACTGCTGCATGAGAGCTTGTATTGCAGAAACCGTAAACAAAGTGAATCGCCGTATAGTGAGTATTGGAAAAATATCTTGGCAGTGTTTCTTTTAATAATATCACAACTTCAACAACTAAATTACTCGAACTGATTGGCAGCTACAAATGATATTCAAACAATTATTCTAGTATTTCCACGGCAAACTCAAAATAATTTTTCTTCCGTTTTTGGATTCTGGTGTTTATTGCGTAGCTCCTATTGTTGTTGAAACTATTGGTTTCTCCTATTCAGATGATTTTTAAAGCGTTTTCCATGAACCTACTCAAATTTGATGACAGCTGTTTATTTTTTCCTAAATTATAATTAACTTTTCTTTTTCTTGTGAATGGCTTATTACTTCCTATGTATTTGAATAGCTCTCCTTTTTTGAATTCAAGCGAATGGTGTGGGATTGTACATTGTTACGAATTCGCCGCATTGGAAATAATGAGCTTACTTTAAGTAGCGTCTCCAGTCGGTGTACATCGAGAATATACACATGGACATTTGGCAATATGGTCCAGAAAGAGAGGAGTGTAATTAATACCTATATACAATTTTTTAAAGATTTTCTGTCTTTTAAGGGTTTTGTAAGTGTCTCAACGCCATAAAAACTAATTAAAAATGGGACACACATGAAATAAAATTGAGAGACACTGCTTAACACTGTACTTTATTGCTTGTCGTGGGGTTGGTTGGGACAAGCAGATAGTTTATTGATATTACAAGCCCAATATATCAATTTAGTAATATATCATAGATTTTCTTGTCTAATTTAATCAAGGATAAAAGAAATTTCAAGCTTTACCAATGTAGTTAATCCAGGAAGATGATAATTAAGAACATGTTTTTGGTTTTGAAGAAAAGATTTGATTATAAAAACACGGATAAAACCTCCGGCAGTAAAACGAAATCGCCGTGACAAAAAATCAAAAGAGGTTATTTAATAAGTGTATTGATTTCGGTTTGTTTTCCTTTTTTTGTGAATGCTGAGTCTAACTGGTAATGCCTTGTAGTTATGAAACTTAATTAAGTTGTTTTATCATACTCTAAAATTTCCTAGTTTTATAAACAGTTGTATTTGCAGTAAAATGGTTTTTACTGCGCATTTCCACCAGGCAGGAACTTGAGTAATTTTCCTAATTAGAAAAATGTGTACAACGATTTGCAAGTAATAAATTTTTTAAGTAAAACTGCAGCAAGAAAATCTCGCTTTCGTTAACACTACCACGAGCTGTGGTTATTTACATATTTGGTTCGTTAAATAGTATGTAATTTGTATGTTTTAAGAAACTGGAATTAGTTTAACAAAATGAGATAAGAGAATTTACTTTGATTGTTACAATTAACAAGATATGATTCTTTATTTGAATATTAAATTCAAATTAAAAAATCTTGGTGCTATTTGAAAAACCGGAGGTACGCCGCCAATGTTCAGGGAAATATGTATAATAAGAGCTAACTGTATCATAAACTAATCTGGCAACATACTTTATCTGTGGACTGTTCATATCATAAAATATTTTATTGCAGCTAATATTTTGCAAGTTCTGCGGATACACAATTGCTTCCTTTTTTATAGGAAATATGCAGACCTACATTAATTCAAAAAGTAAACTTTAAACGTACTAGTTATATATTACATACAACCGGAAAAACGATTAACACCATGGATACAGTTCAGTATTTTGTTTCTTACTGGTAAAACTGGTTCGAGATTATATACGGCCAATGTTCGGTTACTAAGGTACATTTACGCAGTAATTTGTTGCCATTGCATCGATCAGTTTGAAACTTGCAGGCGATTGAGATGCGGATGGACACTATATATGTGTCATGACAGTCAGGAAATATTAGTTCCGATTGAAACATCCAAATTTATACTCAACGACGATCCCGAACGTTTACGACAAAACTGGACTAAGAAAAATTAAAGGTCCGAACGATCATTCCAGAAGATCTTTGTTTGAGGATACGGGAAATTGCTCTAATGACTGGAATTCCAAAAGAGCTATCTCCAAGGAATTTTATCTGTATAGGGCAATTATAAAGTTTCCGTTAGATAGGTATGAAAAATGTTGACCCAACAACACAAAATGTAAAGAATGGGGACAGTGATGCAACATGATTCTTATTACCAAAAACAGAAAACAATGTGTTTACTAACACCTATGGCTACGACACAGAGGCGGCCGTGGGCTAGAGGATATCGCGTTAGACTTCTACGCTGAAGATCCTGGTTTCAATTCCCAGTACCTCGCAAGGCAATGGAAAATCAGCGAGGCATTCTGCCTAGTAAATCTTCTCTGGAATAGAAGTGTTTACACTTCCCGTGGTTCGGAGTTCACGTTAAGCTGTAGGTTCTCTATGTCGTGGCACCCTAAACGCGCAGCACAGGCATAGGAGAGAAGATTGCTACGCCTCGTAAGAGGTAAAGCAAAGAAGAATATCTATAACGATATACTGTCCCAAGCATAGCATAGCTGGCCACCGAATTTATAAAGTATTACAACACAACACTCTTCCCACTTAACTTAATGATCGACATAATGCCATGTTCATTTTTTCTTTATTCATAGGTACTGCGTAAGAAACGTACTAGTGATTTTACAAGTCTACCTGAATTCGACCGAGGCTCATCTTCACCCGTCTCAACTTGAAAAGGGGCGTTGACCGTGTCTGTACCACGTCCACTAATAGAGAGAATTCTTGGCCGTCTGCCTTCCTTGGGAGGACACACTACACACACATCACTAATATGAGTCTGCTTTAATTTACTTACATGTACCTTCTTTGCACTCTTATCGTTGGTCGGTTTTATAAGGTAGATTGTTGGATTTAGCTTTGACTTAATTTCCTTTGAACCATTTAACAGGACCTTCGACATGCTTTAATATATCCACCACATGCTGATCGATTTCGAACAATTGACTGTTTGCTCCCTAGCTTGGAAAGTTTTCTGGAAAGGATCTTGATGGTGTGACAACAGTGTCAATGTGAATAAAGGATTACAGAGTAGCTATATGGGAGACTCCTGTGATAGAAAAAGCAGTGGACCTATAATTCAAAAGACAATCCGATAAACGTTGAACATTTGAAAACCCCACAGTATTTTTTGCATCAGAGCCCTCAACTTTGCCCGATTTAGGCTTTCATTGACGATAACACGTTCCCTCCTTATACATAAGACATTCCACCCAAGCTTGATATTGGTTATTGTTGCTCGTACGTTGGACTGACAGACATACTTCGCATTGAGCCACAAATTCCTTAATATCATGGTTTATGCTTGCCCACCATACATACATACGCAAGTAATTTGACGCGTACTATTCTGGAATGATCATGATGTACTTATTTTATTACGTCAATTAAAAGGACCACCATTCTATTGCCATTGTACAGATGCTTACCATTTACCGATAAAGTATTACCACAGTTAAAATTCTTCCTAAAAATGGAGGTAGTAGGAACTGACAGCTCTCGTACCTTGACATTTTCCTTTACTTTTTTGTTTAGTTTTTTTACGCAAGGGACAGAGAACCTGACTCAAACGCCACTGGACAATGGAATCTATCGATTTCCTGGCTGGACCGACTGGGATCAGCACGCTGGTTTACTAAATACAAAAAATTCAAGATTTAATAATCTGCAAAAAAGACTATGGCAATGCATTCTAGGATACACCAGGCATATTGCTAGTAAATTTCTACTATTCAACACAACAAAGGTGCTATTTATTGTGTAATTCTAGAAAAACTGCGTTAAACCTTTCTACCGACCATACACTCGAACGAAACGCAATTGAGAGGTTCTCGACCATCCCCAAAATTTTTAATTTATTCTATCGATTTCCTGTCTGGACCGACTGAGATCAGCACGCGGGTTTACTAAATCCAAAAAATTCAAGATTTAATAATCCGCAAAAAAGACTATGGCAATGCCTTTGTAAGATACACCAGGCATATTGTTAGTAAATTTCTACTATTCAACACAACAAAGGTGATATTTATTGTATAATTCTAGAAAAACTGTATTAAACCTTTCTACCGACCATAGGTACACTCGAACGAAACGCAACTGGAGATTTTCGACCATCCTCTTCGTATTTCACGACCGGATCCTTCTGATTTTTATTTATTCTGGTCGTTGAAAAATAGTTTGTCGGGTAATAGGTTTGATGACGACCACGAACTTCAAGAAGATGTAAAGCAATACTTCAAACGTTTGGAGCGCATTTTTTGGGAAGAGGGTGTACAAAAAACTTGTGCGATACTGGAAGAAGTGCCAGAATATGGCGAGGATTATGTTGTAAAGTAGCTCATACTATCTATTTTGATTTGGGGAATGTTCGATTTTTATAAACAAAACAGTTTACCTGTAATTCATAAAGGTACCTTAATAACTGAACATTCCTTGTACATCCCTTGTACACGCGTGTATTTAGACAATAAGATTTTAGTCGCATAAATTATGAACTATGGACTTTTCGACTCTAAATACGTTCTGGAATTCATCTTTGAAATATTGGGACACCCTGTATTTGTTAATACAATTCTTCTTGTTCAAGTGTCTAACTTTTATTAACTTTATTAGTTAAATATCTATGTTAATGATATTGGAAATGCAAATAGTGTAGTTAGATATAGACAAAGACTGCTCAGTATACTCCTTCTCTTTATTTCTCCTATGGCTCGCTTACATAAAATGGCAAGTTTACTATAAGAATAGATAATAAATGATTGTAATTAACAAAGTAGGTGTATTCTCGCGGTTTAAGCGGTTTCACTAGAGAATCTCATTAAACGCTTATTCATGGCTCCACAGCTTAATAAGACGCCAGTGCAAAATTGGTGGCTAACTGAATGTAGATAACGCAAACGCCACTGATTAGCTTCTAAGGGAATTGCAAAGCTTACTAAAATTTGTCATATTTTACAATAGCAGCATGCACTTAGCTGAAACGAAGGCTAAAGTGGCCTAATTGCGTGATTTTCCTAGCAGAAATTTCACGACTCCTTGAATACTGAGACTAACGTTTAAGTAAAAAACCCCTATTTACGAGCTTGCGAGCATCGCGTATTCTTTTAGCTTTTTGCGGCAGTTTAACTAATTGATATGCATTCCATTCCAGTTTAGCGTTAAACTTACACAACACGACATGTCTTGAAAATTTATATTTAAAAATTGCTAATGTGAGAATTGAGTTAGAGAGGTTTTAGGTAATTTTCGGTTAGTTCTTTACTGTAAATAAAATGCTATTATTAAAGTTAATTAAAATAAAGAGAGGTGATCATGGGCTAGAGGCCATCGCCTTAAACCTCTACACTGAAGATCTGGGATTCAATTCCCAGTACCGAAACATCGGATTTTAATAGAAAGTCTCCCTCGCAAGTTAATGGCAAACCAGCGATGTATTTCTTATACGTATGTATACGGTGCTTATTTTATCTTGTAACAGGTAGGCTACACACATTACAGTTGCTTGTATTCCATAGATATTTTAGTAAAATCAAAGCAGTTACGTAGAATGCACTGAGAAACTACAATTAAACTATTTACTAATAAATAATATGCAGTTTTACAATATTTATTTTTTATAATTTGAACAAAACAATCACACAGAAATCTAAGATAGGATAAATATATATTGGCATAACAATAAAATAAACAAGAAAAATAAATTAAATAAGAACGGAAAGGAAAACAATAATTAATGATGTGAAAATATTCAAACTGCCGTCCACCTTACTGTCCACATAAGTCAATCCGCCGCAGAAGAGAATTTCTAACACGAGTTACCATGTGGGGTGATTGACCTACATGATTCAATAATTCTTTCACGTAATTCTTCCTGAGTTTCTAGGGTAGTTCAGTAGACGTCGTTTTTCACTTTACTCCACCGAAACAAATTTAGCGGACTATGTGGAGGACAAGAATAAATTGCACCATCTGTGTTATGGAAAGTTTCGTTTTGGTAGTGTCTTACATTTCTATGTAAGTGGACAGGTATTCCGTCACTTTGAAATGTCATACGATATCTAAAATAAAGAGGTATGTTTTCAAAAAAGTTGAGGCAAATCATTTTCCAAAAAATGTAAATACATTTCCCGATTTAAACTGTCCTGCAAGAAGTGGGTATCAACGATAAAGTTGTGAATGATACCACACCACATATTTACAGTAAACACTCTTTGAAACTGTGCTTGCCGAATCCAATATAGTTAAATGTGGGTTATCTTGTAAATAGAAATGACAATTGTGTCGACGTGGGTAATCATCTTCAGTAAGGTATTGCATTCATGTGACGTGGTAAAAATGAAAGCGGTCTGCTTCTAAAGTGCTAAATAGTGAACTTTGGCCAAAGTCTACAGTTCTAGCAACTGCTTGTTGGCTTATATGGGGATTACCAGTTACTTGTTCGATGACTGCCCGTTCAGGTTCTGCAATTGTGACATGTCGTTGTACCACATTTGGCTTGGAAAACTGTCTATATTGCCGAAAATTTGTTTCTAAACCCCTAAAAGCATTATGTGATGGAATGGGCCTATCGGGGTAGCTTTGTGCATATGGTCGTGCTCCTAAGTTCACCGCCCTCTGCATTCTTCCAAAATCAACATCATATTAGTTTTCGTTATTAGAATACATTGAAACTGATTGTTAGTGCTACAAAAATCTATACAAATCAACAAATTTGTGTTTTGTTAAGTTTTGACATTTACCTGTCCAAAGCACAGAAGAGAAGTTAGCTATGCATTTCATGCACATGTGGTAAGTGCAGCATACCTACTTGTTACAAGTTATAATGATCACATTGTATATCAATAAAATTAGATACTTGAATGTTCTAATGTATGTAAGTAGGTTGAAAACTAAAGCTTTTCCACATCTGGGCGATATTCGGCTTTTAGAACTTCCGGTAATTTAATTATCGATAAAATAGTAAATAAGCAGGTAGTTTCTTATTAAAGCTAAAGTATTAAGATAAGCTTGTATAAAGATAAAGATTAACTTAATTTCCTGTTTTGATAGATTAAGTTGTATGTGTAATTAGTTTGTGCCCCTTTCAGCTGTCTCAACGTTTTTATTACCACAAATACCGCTTTAGTTGAAGTTATACCTTAACCCGTCCATACAAAGATGTATGTATGTATGTATGTATTTGTATGCTTCGCACCACTAAAGCTTCTTTTTTCAAATACGGAAATTGGAAATAGTATTCGAAATACTATTGGAAATCAGTAAGTTATCTTTGTTACTAAAAAATCCCCCCGCAATAAGCACATCTGCTGATATTGCCCTGACTAGCGTTAGATTTTACAGAGACAATAAACATTTGCATATTTAGCTAGCAGTTACACACATTCGAAAACTATATGACTTACATCTCAACATAACATATTTTTTAGCAATACTATCATAGTTATTGAAATAATTAGTAACAATGGTTTACGTTATGGAATTTCGAATAACAAATCAATGTTGAATATTAGATGTTTCCATTTCCAGATTGGTTATATCCATCATATGTGACGGTTGATTCGGATTATATGGCTAAATCATAGCAGTTGTATTTTTATGTGTTGTATTACTATTGATTTCATTTTTTTTCATTTCGTTCTTCTTATTGGCTTATGTGAGATATGTTGCCATCTACCGCTTGTTCTAAAAACTGCATTTAATAATTTTATAACGTTGCAGAAAATGCGTCATAACAAACATACAGAATTTGTAAAACTGATTAATACAGTCCAATCGCAATCGAATAAACTCAGTACTTCATAGGTCGAAATGACACTGCGAGAAAATGCGTTTTTTGACTGATATTTTAATTATATTCCGTATGTTTTGTTTTTCTTTAATTGAATAAAATCTGTATTGTTCTTCATACGAATAAACAAAGATAACCATTTCGCATACTTATATTAAATGACAATTGGCTGGATAATGACATATTGTTATGTCAGAGAATACCGTATAGAAAAAGCCAAAATAAAAATAAATACCTGTTGAAATTGCCTTTTATTATTATTAATATATAAAGTATGAATTTCAACGAAGTAAGGCAGCAAACAATTAACAAATTATTATCATCTTCACTAGAAGAACAAGCCAGACTATACAAGAAGATCATGATTAAACATGGATTAGCAGCACAGAACGTTTGGTTTAATCAAGAATGTCTAAGAAAGAAGCTTATTCCGAACTACATTAACATCAATACAAGAACCAAAAATTACATTACTGAGAAGATCATCAAAAACGCTAAGTTAAGATGGTTGAAAGAAGAATCAAAGAAATGGTTCAGAATTAGAGACAACTTGCACATTCATTTAAAGGTACTCCACACAGAACTCACATACAAATTACACCCAATTGAATTTGACGTTTTTGACAATGACATTAGAGAATTAGTTAGCAAAATTAAATTTCAAAAATACACAATACAGAAACACAAACTTTTAAGATTAGAGCAAAACACACGTGAACTTAAAAATTATACAAAACCCAACACCATCATAAATTTCCATCCTCGTTTCCTAAATTTGTCAAACATAGAATTCAATGACAAGGAAGTAAAATTTCTAAATAAAGGATTCAAATTCTGTCCATTTCCAAAATTCACTAACAATATTAAAGAAATTTTAGCAGTTAATTCAGAAAATATTCTTAAAGAAAAACATTTCAATTATGCAAAATTCCAAATTGCCAATTTGTTAAAAGACATGTCAACAACACACAAACATTCAAATTATAATACAAACAAACATAATAATTTACTACTTGCATCAATTAAAGACAAAATCACAACAAACAATCTTATTTCTGTTAGAGCAGATAAAGGTAATACTTTAGTTATTTTACATAAAGATGATTATATACAAAAAGTTAATAATTTTATAACTTTAGAAACCTTAAATAGAGATCCTACGAAAAAATATAACAGCTATCTAAAACAAACATTAAATAACTGTATTGTTACCTTAACAGATTATGAGAAAAGAAAAATAATACACCCAAACCCACAACCACCAAATCTATACGGTTTAATAAAAATACATAAACCCCAAATGCCTATTAGACCGGTACCTAGTCTCATACATAAACGCACCCAACCATATGTTAGCAAAAACATTAAATAACATAGTTACTAGTTTAGAATACACACCAAAATATTCTGTTAAAAATTCTTCCGAATTAATCATTAAGTTGTCCAGTTTAAGTTTACCACCACAATGCAAACTAGTTAGTTTCGATGTCACCAATATGTTTTCACAAATACCTCCTCAAGAGTGTATTCCTTTGTTAAATAATATTTTTATCAACAAAAATGTTGAATTAACAAAACGAAATGAGTTGATTCAATTATTCGAACTTTGTATTAATCAAAATTATTTTATTTTTAATGATAAAATTTATCTTCAAAAAAACGGTTTACCAATGGGAAGTCCAATTTCTCCACTTTTAGCTAATATATTTATGGAAAATTTAGAAGATCGAATTTTTGAATCAAATCATTCTTCGAAAATTATATTTTGGTTCCGTTACGTTGATGATATTTTAGCATGTTTTAATAGTTCATTTGAGTTTATTGGTGACTTCTTAACGTTTATCAATACTCTACACTCAAACATAAACTTTACATTAGAAACAGAACAAAACAGATGTATTAATTATTTAGACTTAAACATAAAAATTAATTCCGAAAACAAACTCGAATCCTCTATTTATAGAAAACCTACACAAACAGATATCACAATACCACAGGACTCATGTCACCATAAAACACATAAATTAGCAGCCTATAGGTCACTGATACATAGAGCTTTAACAGTTCCCTTAAGTAACACTGATTACACCAAAGAGATTTCGATTATTAAACAAATTGCACACAGTAATGGGTACCACACAAAACTGATAGACACACTAATCAAAATGAAAGATTATAAATTAGCAATTCAAAAAATATATTCTAAAGACCACTCTGAAAATGGTAAATATATTTCAATTCCTTATTTCGGTGATATATCGGAGAAAATTGCTAAAATTATAATCAAATCAAGTACATTTAAAGTAAGTTATAAAACAACAAAAAACACTTTCAACACCTTATTCAACGCAAAAGACAGAACTAACGATTTTTTAAAATCAGGTATTTACAAATTAAACTGTTCACATTGTAATTATGTATACATAGGTCAAACAATTAGAAATTTTGACACCAGATACAAAGAACACATACGCTCATACAAATATAAACACCCAGAAAAATCTAACTATGCTAAACACTTATTAGAACACAATCATGCATTGACATCACATAATATAATAACATTTTTACACTTCTGTGATGATAAACGTAAATTGGATATACTCGAGGCCTTTCAAATTCAAAAACACACTTTAACAAACACACCTTTAATGAATGAGCAAATTGAGCTCATAAATTCCCCGCTATTGGAAGTTTTGGAATAGAAGACCTGAGCCAAGCCCAAAACCAAGATCCAGTGTGCTGTTACCCAAGCAACTACAAATGTTTACTTCATTAAATGCTTTTGATAATGACATATTGTATGTCGAAATACGTATAAAGCCAAAATAAAAGTAAATACCTGTTGAAATTGCCTTTTATTATTATTAATATATAAAGTATGAATTTCAACGAAGTAAGGCAGCAAACAATTAACAAATTATGTATTTACTTCGTCAATAGCCTTTCACGTCCAACTCTTGAGCACTGCTCTCTTCTCTGCCACCTACTTCTCCTCAGCACTAAGAAGCACTGGAAGCACGGGGTGTGTACAGCTACGTTAAATCCGAATGACAGCAATTCTAGAGAAGGTTTTTGGCATCGAGAGCCCGCGGTTGTCAACCGGATTGGAAAATTATGTATCGTGGGTTGCAGCACAAGAACCGAATCGATGTCATATTTGCCATTTTTCCCAGAAAGGGAGCACTCTACACGCTGAGCTTTCATAACACACGTATTTACTTAAACATCATGATTTTCTATTAAAACTGTCCTAAGCGTTGTAGTGAAAATCCGGGTCTAACAAACTATGTTTTAATATGGTTCGACCTTCCTAAAACGACGAGGCGTTTCAAAGCCGCGTTGTTACGACACATTAAAGTTAAAATTCGTAAATCAGACAGTAAATCGGAGCGAGATCCCAAATGCTGCAAAGTTCGTGCGTTAGAGGTATTTACTACCTGTAAGGTGACGTAGATGAGCTCGTGGCATGTGTTGTAGCTGTTGATATGCAGCTGTAGCTAATGTTTCTGCCTCTGTGGGTAACGCAATTCTTGTATACTATGATGGTTATGAGCCTTAGAACCCGTCAACGTTGGAGGTTTGTGGTAATGAAAGTAGAAAGGACCAACGGTTGGAGGTCAATCTACCCGTTAACGTCAGTTCCTTAAAAGGATGGTGATTTCAAACTGGTTAACCGAAAACAGTAAAAAGTGAACTCTGCATTGCATTTTGCAGAGTGATTCGTGGCGAGCCTCTTCTTCTTGTGTTCAATCAATTAACTCTTTCTACTTTCAGTAAAATAAATAATAAGTCGTCTGCGTTCACAATGACCATTAATCGGTGTTAAGATTCGGGTCCTTACTCGTTACAGTTGTAAGTATACAGGACGAAAGTCACTAGACAATCTCCTGGTGTGAGACCGACGGCGAGATAAAGACGCTACGTGGGGCATGACTAGTTGTGTGCTTATCTTACGAATGCCAAGCATTTTAAGCTGTAATGTAGCAGAATCCCAAGAATTTAATCTTAAAGGGTATGCACGACCGATTTTGAAAGTCTATCGATGATAGCTTGAATTAATTTAAAGATCTATAAATTGTAAAAATTCCCAGCGGCAGTACCATCCTACATGTAATGAAATATTCTAGAAGTATCTGTAATCTATACATACATCGATATTTTACGTAAGTTTGGATACGATATTGAAGCTTCACAATTGAATGTTGTTCCTCAACCACGTTTAATCCAAGGTTCATTTCCTAAATGAACAAAGTATTAAAGTTTCATAAACCAGTTGAAAGATTTCTACGTTTACAATAACAGTGAATAGGATTTACCTTTAGTTTGTGAAGTTGTGAGAAAGTTCTTAGTGTTTATAAAATAATACAAGAGCTGTTAAATTTTAAACATAGGCGGCTTGGCAATGTAATTCCAAGACTATGTAATAAAATAAAACACAATTTAAGTCCCACTAAAAATATTTGAGATTTATTCAAAGTAATCTTCATTTTAATGAATACTCTTGTTTCAAAGTAAAATATTTGAAAACAGTCAGCAAAAGCATCGGAAGAAACTGCATGCATCTAAAGATTATTGATATTTGACAGATCATAAAAGGCAATTGTCTTAGGATAAGCCATGGTACATAGAGTAACATGGCGACACATTTTTCATGGGAAGCCTAGCCCTTCTTGAAATATTCGGGGGTGAGGGTCAGCCAGCAAGCTGTATTGCTCTATCGCTTGAATTAGACTATCTAAGGTAACTGCAGCCAATATGGCCAAGCGGGCAATATGCCCAGTTCCTCGTATCTTAGTAATTTCTTTTTCATTGACTAGATGACACCACATACGTGTAAAATAAGTTGCAGAGATATGAAAACGTTTAATTAGAAACAGCGTTACCACGAGGTTGGAATTACCGGAGTATTACAGTAAAAATATACTACCTTCAAGTAAGTACTTTTTTATTTCAAGGTACGTAATCATAGCAAAAATGTGTGGCTATAACACAGTGAAGTCAGATTGTTTGATTAGTTTGATAGATTGTGTTAAATTTTATGAAATTATTGACAGTACTAATGTCGAGCCATATGGCCAACTGCTATGCAGAGCATTATGGCCATGTCCATATTGCTGTACATGTGGGTGTTTTCTCCATTTTATTACTACTAGTATTAAACTAAGTGCAATCTGTTGTTCTATAGGTATAAAAGATGCCTCGCAACCGATCTAGAGGCCTGCGGGGTCAATGGACCGATGAAACTATGACCAGAGCTGTTGAAGCTGTAACTGCAGGAATGCCAGTAAATAGAGCAAGTTTAACTTATGAGGTACCAAGAAGAACTCTCAGACGTTATTTGGAAGAAAACATGGACCAAAGTCGGCCTTGGGTCGCAAAACCGTCTTAACGAAAGACCAAGAAGTTGAATTAAGCCAGAGAATCCTTCGTCTAGCCGACATAGGTTACCCGTTAACTTCCGTGGTACTACGTCGATGTGTGTATAGGTTTACCAAGGCTAATAATATACCAAACCCTTTTAGAGAAAAAAAGAAATGGCTGGGCGTTATTGGCTTAACGGTTTCATGCAAAAGAACAGTCAAATCCGGCCTAGGAAAGCGCAAAATTTAAACCCGGCCAGGGCCCAAAAACTGAATAAATTCATCGTGAATGACCACTTCACTAAACTAGAAAACATAACGAGGACAATGAACATCATAGACAAACCTGAGAGAATCTACAACATCGACGAGAAAGGTTGCAGATTATGCCTTCACCATCAACAAAAGGTGCCAGTAAAGAAAGGCACCCGAAGAATGCATATAGTTGCCAATGAGCATGGCCAAAACGTATCAATTGTGGCCTGTGGTAACGGAATTGGAACGGCTACACCTCCGATGATTTTATTTAAGGGGAAGCTCATGAAGGCATAATGGGTCGATTCACTTCCGCCAGGTAGGTACTTTGCTATTTATGACGGAAAAAGGTAGTATGACCCACACCGCATTTTCCCGATGGATTGAGCACTTTGAAAAGTTTAAGGTACCTGGTCCATGTCTTGTCATTTTTGACGGTGCCAAGTGTCACTTGGACTATAGTATTTTAGAAACAGCTGAGAGATTTAATATAAAGCTATATTGCTTACTGAGCAATACCACGCACGAGCAGCAGCAGCCTATGGACAAGGGTGTTTTTCGAGCGTATGAATATTACTGGGAGGACGAACTGGTCAAATATTTTTCTAAGTATCCAGAAGAGCGTTCAATAAGCAAGTTGCGCTTTGGAGGCATCTTTTCAACTGTGTGGAATAAAACAATGACACCCTCAAATATAAAAGCGGGCTTTAGGGCTACAGGAATTTATCCCTTCAACCGCGAAGCAATTCCAGATGTGGCATTTGCGCCAACTAGCATTGCACATCAAGACCAGGGATCAGAACACGAGCACCAGCAGGAAAATAATGTAAGAATGCCTTCAACATCTCGAGAAGAAATAGCCTCACCAGCTGGTCCATCCACATCAGGTTTACAAAAGGATCGACCAAGTGACACCTCAGATGACAGCAGTAGCGATGAAGATTCCAGTTTCAGTTTACACGATGATTCTAGTAATGATCGTAATTCCGAAGAAGAAGCTGTACAAGATGCTACTTCCGATCCTAACATACCTTTACTGATATGTTACAGACTCCAGATAAAGCAGTAACCGCTGCTAAAAAGCATAGAAACCTGCTATAAATAGTAGAGGAGAGCAAAACTAAGGCTGCAGGAAATATCAACAAAAGGGCCGCAAAATCTAAAGCAGCGGGACAAAAAACTAAAATTGCAAAAGAATCCTTGTTTTGCAAGCTGTGTCGGGAAGATAAGCAAATTGATATGACACTATGCAGTAAATCCCAGGATTATGTGAATGAAGAATGCATTGGGCTTACCAAACAAGATAAGATTATGCTGTTTTTGTGCCCAGCTTGTGAAACAAATGTCATTAGCATAGTCATTATTACGTATGGCCATATTGCCAACATACGATTTGCAATATGGCCAGTTGTTTTTTTTATTGGCAGATAAAGAATGTTTTGAGTAAAAAAGTAAAGTTTTTTTTTTCTAGTTACATACGCCCAAAGGTGCACTGTATGTTGTAGCCACTGCGTATATGCTAAACCTAGCACAGTCGTTATTATAAAAAATGTACAACCTTAGTATGGCCATATTGGCTGCAGTTACCTTACTTTAGTGCTGAGAAGAACCACATGCTCAAGAGTGAGACATGAAGAGTATTAACGAAAACGAACGACAATATAGTTGATAAATATACCCTACTGTGAATGGCTTTTAATTAAAGATCAATATTTTTGACGGTAATTTATATTTATTTCTTCCTTTTCGGCCGTGGTTTTTGCCCAGAACCATAGTGCGTTTGATAATAAAAATTATCACAATTTCGAATCCATCCTTGCCGCATTTTAGCAACGAATTCGATTTTAATTAGAACAATTAGAGATACCAAAACTATTTCGAGCATTAGACGTTCGGCATCAATACGAATTAAGAGGTCACGCTGACCGAATCCAACAAATCTTTCGCGTAAATGGTTATTTTACCAGGATAATTGCTTCCAAATCGGAGAAACAACACCATTAGTCGTTCTATTTCTGGAATCGTAGCATTAATACATTTTCATTAGCAGGTGCTAAGGTTGCAAGTACGTCGTTAGAACTTGCTGATTTATTTGTGTATCGATTACGCTGTATAATGGAGTTTTGAGAGATTTTCCAAACCGCCATGGTTACTCGCCTAGTTGGGACAAATGTAATTAAAAAAAGAAGTTCCACGTGCAAGTGGTATCTGTGGCTTATTTTTTATTGTCTTTAAATTAAGGATAACCTTTGGAAATACATGGTGTTTAAAAATTGACACCCGTGCTTTTGGGATTTGATTCAGAGGGCTAAAACAAATCTAAAATTAAGAGTGGAAATGTGTCCGTTATTGATAAAAAACTAAAAATTAGTAGGTATTCAAATTAACTTTATTGATGCTACAACAGGTTAAATACGATCTACGACGTTTTCAGGATTCACAACAGGGTCGTGGTAAACGGTTACTTTCACATCGCCCCAGCAAATGAAATCTAATGGATTCACATCCGGCAATTTAGGAGGCCATGGTATGAGTCTACCGATTCCAATTCACCTCTCCAGCACGTTTTCATTGAGAACTTCTCACTTGTATTACATAATGTGTCGGTGCACCATCATGTTGGAACCAACAATTTAATCTAACTGCTAATGGAACTTCAATGGAATGGCAGTGGTAAATTTTCATTTAAAAATGGAAGATGCAAAGCTGAATTAAGTCGGTTAGGTAGAATGTGTGGAGCAATTACATTATTGTTTAATAAGCCAGCCCAAATGTTTATTGTCTATGATAAGATTTTTTGTGTATTAACTTAGTGTTTTTATCCCTCCATTTATACAGGGTATCAGTATTTATAATACTCGTCTAATAAATGTGGATTCATCACCCCAAAGCATCTATTCCATGAACCGTGGATCATTGTGCCATGCCACTATCTGCAAAAATTGACTCAAAGCTTCCTATCCTCGTCATGCAAAAATTGAATTTTATTGGCATAAATGGATGCAGACCATTTTTCCTTAATAATCTGAGAATTGTATCGTAAGAAATGAGTTTGGGATGATACAATTTGAAGGCTTGTACTTGGTTCCGCTTCAATAAAATCAAATACTTGCGCTTCTTGATCGACGTTCAGCGTAGGTGGACGTTCTGTCTGATTTGTCAGAGGATTTAAATTACCTGTTTCCAGTAATCTTTGTTCTACACGTCTCATAGTTTTTTCATAATGGTGCGACGATTTGAAAAACTTTCCGCATATGTCCTAGCCGCACCAGTGGCAATATCATTACACGTAAATAATAGTTTCAACATATCGACATAATCTCGATTACAATTGTATCGTTCCATTTTAAACACAAAAAGCAGAAGGAAATGAAAATAAAGATACGTATCAATAAGACAGAACGATTCATACATTGTTAACATCATCATAGCCGCCTACCTGAATTATATTACACAACTAATTGGAGAGACCTTGCGATAGAACTTATTATTTACTTTTTCATCAATAACTCGATAATGAAGGGCAATCTGAAAAATTCCGCATTTAGTTTTCGATTTGTTTTAGTCCCTTGAATCAAATACCAGCAGAGGCGTCATTTTTAAGACATCCTGTGTACAGGGTTGATTGCTGTATCATAAATTTTACATAATTTTTCCTAGACGCTTTCCGAAATTGTTGATTCCTTTATTTTAAAATAAAAATAGCTTTATGGTACGTATATGAATACGTGAACTAGGCAATAATTCCTGAAATCGATTTTCATTCAGAAAAAACTGGGTAAGTTAATAAATTCAAAAGGTGGATTATGTGGTGATAGTCCTAAATTACATCTGTGTATAAGATAACTGATTTAAAAAGTTCATTCAACTAAACATCAAAGTTTAAAAATCTTTAAAACTGCCGCATCGAAAGGAATGATGAGGAAGTCATATCTTCTATAAGGAAATAATGCTAGAAGTCTTGGAACTTTATTCATTTCCTGGAAAAAAAAGCTTACATACTACAAAGTTATTATTATTATTTAACAATAGACGCAAGAACTCGCATCCCCGGCAGATCGATATTACATTTAAAAAACTAAATAGCTGTGGGTGGCCCAGACTAAACAGATATTTTGGGTTAGGTCACGCGAGGAATGAATTACATGGCATTAAACGTAAGTGAACCTGGTCAATGTGAATGGTGTGTAGGTGAAATTGATTTCCATAAATTATAAATGGAGTAGTTAAGTGTTTTACCACTGTCAAACGTGAAATTTGAAGAACAATCTACTGGTTTTTGTTATCTGGGAATAGAAGTACATTACCAGTTATACGGCTTAAATATGTTATGCCCAAATTTATCGTGACGTTTATGTGATGTATATTTTTTTATCTATTTCATAGAGTATAAACTCTACGCTCTTTGGGACGATATATAATTTAATAAAGGGTAATCTTCTTGCTATCCTCAACCTGGAACACTCCTATTATTTAATAAATAATTCTGTTTAGCGCTGAAGCTCTACGAAAGGATTAAATATTAATAAATGGTTGCTTAACGTAATTAAAAACAAAATGTTCGTTAATTTATTTCCAAAAACAAATTCGCATTGACATACGCACAACAACCCCAAAATAAAGTACTACGCGCGATAGTCAATGCATCATGGTATGTACCAAATAGACTATTACATGTTGATCTAGGTATAACAACAGTACTGAAATGAACTGGCAACCATATTGTTTAATGATGAAAAAGAGGGAGAAGACTGAAAAGGTTTAAACCAGACGACCTAATGGCCCGCTTCACGTAAATATAAAAAAAACTAGTCATATTTCATACAGATTCTTAGAGAATGTTCACTGGAGCAAATAAAAGGAGTTAAAAAAAATTGATTCGACTAGCTGCAGGATTAGCGACAAGTTCACTGTGTACCAGCGTATAACTAATTACTATACACACTACAACGTACTCGCATATTGGTTGGGTTACCGCATTCATACGATAAACAATTCCTTGAGCATCAGCAGATTAAGTTCCTCTCAGTTGTTCTAGTACATCTTTGGAGGTGACGTATCCTGAACTTTCGTTGTTCAAAGCTCACTTTAAGTTGTAGGTCTCTAACAGCGCATATCGACACAAAAAGGTAAGAATAGTAGTGCTACTAGAAATCTAGAGACGTTGATTCAGTTCACGCAAACACGAATCTACCATTCTAGAAGACATTATGCAGTTGTAGTTGTAGTAGAATTGGAAGAGGAGCTGATATGCCCAGCAAGTAGGCTTTTATTGGCTCTTTTTACTAATCCCTGGTTTCCTCCTAATCATCGCTACTCCTCAGTCTATCCTCTTCCCCATCTTCTTCTTCTCCCTTACCGAACCTTCCTGACCTCCTGATGAATATTAGGATGTCTGACCGAGCGAGGGATTGTTGTGAAGCGTCCTTGGACCGAAGATTTGATGCTTTAGTCGCAAAGATGTTTCACATTCTCCTAGAAACTGGAAGGCAGTTTCCTCATGTCTTCCACATACCTGGCATGTTGGATCCTCCGCTACACCCAAAAGATTTAGATGTCTTATAAGTCTACAGTGCTCTGTAAGGACTACTATTAATAGGTTTAAAGTCCGTTGGCTTCTACCCTGTAGCCAGACCGTCTTAGATTTTTCCGGCTATAAACATGTTTGCCTGTCTGCAGCTATCGATCTTTCTCCACTGATTTTTCAGTTTTACGTATGCCCATTTAGTAGGGGATGACATGACCTGCTGCTTTGAAA
This sequence comes from Limonius californicus, assembly GCA_014611495.1. NCBI lineage: Eukaryota > Metazoa > Arthropoda > Insecta > Coleoptera > Elateridae > Limonius > Limonius californicus. The sequence continues at coordinate 41,080 of JABXWE010101881.1, forward strand.
TCCCTAGAATGGGTTCCGCTCCGAAACAGGCACCCCGGCGACCAGCTTGGCAAGCTCGTCTGCCTTCTCGTTGCCAGGGACCCCACAGTGCCCCGGCATTCAGTTTTACTTCCTTTAGCCTTGCAAGCTCTTCTGAAGTGTCTCCACATTCGTAGACGAGGGCAGATCGCGTCGTGAGTGAGCTGTTTGGCTGTCGAAACAGATGTAAATTACCCGTCCTGCTCCCAGCCTGACTTCTTCCTTTTTCTGCCACAGTTAAGATCGCATAAACCTCTGCCTGAAAAAACCGTGATGTTTTCTTGTACACCCTGGTTCTCTAGGTAAATTCCGGCTCCCATATACTCTGTTAGCTATAAGTCTGTATAGTAGATCAAGGAGCCTTGTGGAAAGTTTACCGCTCTCCGCTCCCACTGGTCTTTGCTTGGTACTGCGAGAGTGTACTTCCTTTCCAACCTCAATCAGTCTTTCGTTTCTATCACCCTACAAGTAAAAAAGGGAGCTCCTTTTCCACCATCTTGGTAATATCTGCTTAACCTGCGACCAGTCCCTTGCTTAGCCAGTTCTCAGTTTCACGCATTCTAAGCTGGGCTGCCTTCCTTATCCAAGTGGGGAGACATGGCATTCCTAGCGGGACCTCCAGTGGGTGGTCCTCAATGTCCAGGTAATTCCGATACAGGCCAGGTTTTGCATTTTTGACAGCCTGGCGGAGGTGGTGGTGTGTTGCACACACGGCCTAGGTCCGATTATTGCTGTGTGTACAACCAGTAAAGAATTCCGGAGCCTTTGCCCCAGTTCCTGCCTACCACCCGACGTAATTGCCAAAAAGTCGATGTAGATCTTTTCACCAATCTGTCGACATACGATCTCCAACTTAATTTAAACTCCTAAGTGCTTAACCCCCTGCCCTAGAACTAGAGGTTTTTCGTAGATACGGGATGCCCTAAAATCTTTGATTTTTCGCCTTTTGGTGATGACATTATGTTATGTTCACTTAATTGTGCCACTCCATCTGAATTAAAGTCTTACTTTAATTGCCGTTCCTTAGGAATCAAATTTATATTTTAATTGCCATTTTTATGCTGATTACAATTTTCATTATTTTCAAAAATTAAATTTATGGGAGGCCACTTTCGCAAAGCCTTTGAAAGTTTCCCTTTGTAGGCTGAAATTGCCGATTAATGTTATGTCTGCGCCTGACCCTGGACGCTTTCTGCGAATTTACTTGTCTAATTTTTCGAGAATTATTTCACCATATTTCGGAATGCGGTGTAATCATTTTGGGGAATGCAGGTTCGCGTTGCATTTCCCCGACAGTCGGACTTAACACCTTCTTCGGCCGAGTAGGACTTAACATCTCCTTCGGCTCGGTCGCAGGAGATAAGCGCCGTAATCAAGTACTGCAGGGGCGGCTTTGGTTTTCGATGGGTGTCCATCGCGTGATTTTCGTATCGCTATTTTCACCGTGGGGTGAACAGAATGATCGACAAGTGTCGAATTTAAAGAAACATGCTGGAATTTTATCTTTGGAAAGGCAATTTATTGTAAAATTGCCGATCGCCTTTGGCGGATTAATATCGAGCCCATTTCCTGTCCCTCTGGTAGTGCCGCTGTTGCGACGAACACATTGAAGTTTTGGCCACGTAGATTTGTTTAAAGCATTTAAATGCCGTAAGTCAGGGGCGAGGAGCCTCTTCAACGTTCAATTTAACCGTTTGCAGTATTGAACTATAATATCACCATTTGCTGTCATTTTTTTGTATCGTCATTTATTTTCAATCGTTTAATTATATGTGTTTTGAAATTTATTACATCTTTTATTGTTGTATATTTTATATTGTGTGTGCATGAATTTTGCAAGTTTTATAAACAGGAGGGAGGCACAATAAAGGTGAGTCCGATTCCCGTAAGCTGCTGGCTTCTCGGCCTTCCACGAGAACCTGCAATCAGCTGTGATTTGGAAGGTGGCGCCCGTTAATTTTCGACATACCCTGTACACAACTAGGAAGATTTCCTCCCGTAAGCGGTTTCCGTGAACCTTCCCTACTCCTCTGAGCTAAGCTGTAGGCTTTTTTCCACCTATCCTGTTGCGGGTCGACGAAAAAGCTAGTTTGGTCCGTAACAATTATGTAGAAAGGCTATTTTTCCTTTATGGCAGTGCAAAATTGTAGGTTTTCTTGAGATAATTTCCTGTAAAAGTACAAATTTAAATTAAGCCAGGGTATCATGGCTTAACAATAGTTTCAATGTTTCTAAGGCAAATGAAAAAAGTTTAATATGGTAATGTATATTCTGCAGTAAATGTAGTTTGCATTTTGGAAAAATATTTGAAAGTATACCATATGGGCTGGGTCAACTAAGCCATTTGTCAAAATAAATGGGGTTGCCGCAATCTAACGTACATGCATCACAGCAACTTAGATTATTGAATCTTTCACAGTATAGAAATGGATCATAATTGCTTTTTGTCAAGTTGATCTGTTACTGTATCAATTAACAATAATTTGAGTATTTAATAAGAAAAGCATCCATTGGTGCAGCTGTACTGTAGTAAAAACTACACAAGTGAAAAACAACCAAAAGTAAACAGCAAACTCCAACAAAGCAATTTTACTTGAAAGAGCCAAGTAATTTCTTGGCATCTTGGCAAGGATTATAAAGTTTTAAATAAAATTGTAAAAAAGCAAGTCTACCATGGTACCATACATCGCATACACGCGGTGGCGTAGCTGTTACTGAATATACGTTAACTTCACCAAGATCCACTACTTTTAACAATGTTTACGTGTGAATCTCCGGCAGTCAGCGTGTGAAGCCTCAGCGCTGCGCCAACAGCAAACATATGTGATGTCTGATGAACAAGATTAAAAACAGCATTTCGTTAAGAATACATATTAAACTTTTTGCAATTGTTTTGCTTGTGATTTTAAAGTTTTGCCCTTGTATTACATATAACGTATAACAAATAACCGATATAAATTGCAGTTATTTGCTATATTTGGTTTCTGCTCTTTAAGATTTGCCCTTTATACCGCAATCGATTGTTTTGGGCAAACGCACGATTAAAATACGAAAATTAGGTTTACACCGTTTAGTTGTATTATTAGAAGGCAATCCGCAGCAAGAAATATAATCGAAATGGGACTTTACTGGAAAACAATAAACATTTGCGTCATTAGTTAGCATTGACGTTCATCTATGAAGTGCACAATTGACATCTCCATTCAGCTAATTTATTTATGTATACAATTATTATGATTAGAAATACAAGGTGATTTTGTTAAAAAAAAAAAACATCGTTAGTAGCAGTATGTTAATCAAAACAATGACAACAAATGTTGTTCTAGCATTTAAAATGATTTTAATAACTTCGTAGAATATGTGCAACCGCAAAGGCATTACGGTCTTGAAACTAATAGAAACAGGCAGTTATTATGAAATCATTTAGCTAATCCGCTTCTAGAAAATATTTTATATTACTAATGTGATTGTTTGCTGATTTCCTAACCGTTTTCGAGTTACAAGGAACTTTTTCTTCTTCAATTTAATACATTTTTTGTAGTTATCAATCTCACTTTCTGCTTTTCATTTGGCAGTACGACCTATTAAATTATTTGTGTCCGCCAAATTGGAAAAATTGGTGGAACCAGCCATATCTAAAAAAATCATCTTCAAAATTATACACATCTTATTTATTTCAAACTTCCTTTAAACAAGGTAGATATAATAGCATTTGATAGAATTATTAAATTTTATGTTTGAAATATTTTTCATTAATAAAGCATGTTCGATAAGATCGGAATTCGTAGGTAGTAAGTTTCGAGGTATCACGAAACTTTAATTTTTCGTAGCTGAGTAATTATTAAGAATATGGCATTTAATCATATACATACGATTGTTTACTGAAAAAATGTGGTCTATCGGCCTGTGAAGTATGGCACTACACCTCTGAATCACCATATATTATATCTTATAAGGAGTTAGCAAACCAAACACGAGGAGTTGTCTGTCTCTACAGGTTGGGTTAGTTGTAATTAATTGTAAGTAATGAGGTATTTACGTATACAACACAATTCGTTTTAATATGCTTTACATGAAGTTGAAGTGTTTACACTTCCTGTGGTTCGGATCCCACGTTAAGCTGTAGGTCCTCTATGTCTGTGGAACTTTGAGAGATAAAGCACTTGAAGAGCGAGTAATTACATGTGATCAAACAGTTTTTTTAATTAGGGAGTACTATGAAAACTGTTGCATGTCTGAGACTGAATTGTAAATAAAAACCAATTTAAACAACTGTCAAATTGTAATAATTTATTCACCTGTCAAAATCTGTTTAATCTGGTTGTTGTGATTTGTTTGTTATTTGTTTACTTTTTAAAATAGTTTTATTGCGACGAGATACGCTTCGAGGTTAAGCTCACTTTACTTTACGTTCGAAGAAATAAACACTAGGTACGGCCGATACGACATGTCTTGCAGCACTCACAGCCAAACCTAATTTGGAAAGTATTTGATCGCTCGTTACAATGGAACAATCGAATTATAGTCGCGACGTCCACAAGTGCAGGAAGCGATTAAAGGTATGAAAACGGAAACCGGAATGGCTCCACCAATGCATGCAAATAATAATTTCGACAAAGAAAGATTTCCAAATTTCATGGCAAAGTAGGACCAAACTTTTAGTAGCGAATGTTTAAATCCCTACTCAAATGTGATTACCAGTCAGCAGATAGCATGTAATCTCTGAATAATAGCGTTGGTGCTTGTTGGTTTGTGGTTAGGGCCGCATTCAACTTTCTTGACAATGGCAGTGAAATCCGGCGATGCGACTTTTTATTGAAACTGGGTATAATTATAATATATATTATAATAAAAGTATCTAGGTAAGATTAAATTATCGGATGACTGAGCATCTATTCCCTGAATATTGTTAAATATCGTAACGTTATAAAGAGTGCTGTTGTCCACTAACGATGTAAGTAATCATGTTAAATTTGTTTTGCAATATGAACAATTAGTTTTCGAACGTATGCTAATTTGGTTATTGTTCTGGGTAAATTTAGTGGTAATTTTGATCAGTCGCAGTTACATCATGGCTTTCTGGAGACCTTTCAAAAGCGACGATAATCATATTACTGAAATTGCAAGCAGCGATATCGATATATTTTAACCTTATTTGTGCATTCTTGAGCTGTAATTTAACAAATATGAGTAAAAATGTATTCAATTTGACAGATTTTTCCGGAAATGTAAATTTCTGAATTTAATACTTTTCTTTTGAGAAAAATATGTTTGTAGCAATGTCTTTATGTATGTGAGGAAGCTTTGTGTTAATTTTGATTAACATTAAAGTTGTTTTTAATAATTTATTTATATTTTGATGTAAATTTATTTGCCAATTTCCAAATGCTTTATCAGAAATATGCCGTGCAAGGTATCGCAATGTTTGCAATTTTGTAAAGAACGCATTGGTGATTTTCATTTTATTGTAATATTAGTGATAAGAATGTTATTGTACTTTATAGATTAGTAATTAATTTAGTCAATTTTAATGCTTTATTCTGATTGGTTATAACCATTGGGGCAACATAAAATTTTATTTGTATGCATTGGGTCGCTAGATAACTCACTAAAAACAATGAATTTTGTCTTGTAAAACAAGTCAGTTGCTATAAGACCTCCAAGCCGAAAGCACGCTAATTTTGTAGCTCCGCTAAATCTGAATTTGGTGTTTATAATTTAGTGTATTTGAATTAAAATAAGTGTTTTGGCGTTTGTTTAGGTATTTAAAGTGTTTACATTGTTCAAAGCTGGTTGATAATTTACTTTGATAAGTTGACACAAACTGCAATGTCACTTGTGGAAAACCTGAAATCTACAAGAAATAATTAAGTATTAATAAATAAATAAACGGAAGTGTTTCGAAATACTAAAATAATAGAATTAAATTACAACAAGAAACTACAATACGGAATTTTAACTGGAAACAATTTGGAGGTTAGGACCTTAATATTACTCTTACAAGTTTTATAAACAATTAATGGTGTATCATGATTGAAAAGAAGTGCTGAGAGCTGAACTTACATACGTGTGGTCGACGTTGAAGCGCAGCAAATAATTTTAAACATTTATAAAAACTTAAATCCGAACTCGGGCAGCCACTATGGCATTATGAAATTTGTTGCAGAATTGACACAAGTCCCCTACAGTACAGTGAGCTATATTATAAACAAAGGGCGTGTTACACACCGCAAGAAAAGAACTACTCGGAAATTGTATAGGATTGATGTAGCAATCAGGGAAACCGTAAGAGATACTATTTACAATTTTTATAAAAATAAAGTAGTTCCCACCGTAAGCGAAGTATTTCAAGAAATTAGAATAAAACAACTGTACTTTTCTGCCAGAAGTTCGGAAACATTACGGTGTTTTATAACAGATATGGGAGTTAAATATAAAGTTATAAATAAACGGCAATAATAATGAAAAGCGATCGCATTGTACGGTTACGGGACGAATACCTAAAGATGATTAATTTATACTGTAGGCAAAATCGATCAATAATTTGGTTACATGAAACATGGTATGATACTCATGACGTCATCAGAAAAGGTTGGACTGATAATTCAACCTAAAACCGTCATAGATGTTCCACCTTCTAGAGGAAAGCGCATAATAATTATCCATGCTGGTACTGAAAATGGTTTCGTTGACAACTGTTTGAAATTATCACTAAAAACATTAGCAGTTCCAACGCAGGTTACCACCAAGATATGAACGCTGAAATGTTTGAAGATTGGTTCTGCACATTTTTACCTCGCAACATTCCGGCTAAAAACTTGATTGTGATAGATAACGCATCTTACCATTCTGGTTATATAACATATTTATTTATCCATTCTTAGATTTTCCTGAATACATTCTTGATCGCCTACCTGCAACGACCCTAACACTTACAACTTATCTTTAAATTAACAGCTTAACATTCGCTATTAAAAGTTTGGTCCAACTATAAATAGTAGCAACTTTTTCACTGAAGTTTTGAGAATAGTAGCGTGTTTTGAAGAAACAGGTTCTGCAAAGCGCAGACCAAGAACAGGAAGACCTCGTCGTAGAACTAGAAATGTTCTCGGACATGCAAGAAATATAGTCCACGAAGATCCGACAATTGCAGTAGGTCAGCTATCTCAACAATTAGATTTTAGCATACTTTCGGGTCACACTCTTCTTTGGCATGACCTTCAAAAGCACCCATATGATCTTCAAAAGTGCCCTCGGATTATTTAAACAGAATTGCGTATTGCAAATGGTTTCAGGAAAAACGTAATAATGATGAAGTTTTGAATAAAACCTTTTTTACTGACGAAGCATGGTTTCATCTGGGTGTATCAGTCCTCAAAACATGCGCATGTGGAACACTAAAAAATCGCATTCATTCCGCGAAACAGATTTACATCCTTTAAAAATTGGAGCGTGGATAGCTACATCTACAAGGAGAATCATTGGCCCAACCATTTCGGTGGAAATCTAAACTGAGAAAACTATCGCAATACTTTTCTTGAACCGTTTATAAACCAACTGCGTGATGACAAATTTCAAATTTGCTATTTGCAATAAGATTCTGCTAGGCCACATGTTGCACAAGTAACTTTGGAATCTCTGTGAGAATTGTTCGATGATAGACTAATCAGTAGAGACGATTTCTTCCAAGATCGTGTAATTTAACTCATTTAGGTTATTTTATGTTCAATATTTATAAAATTCAATTTTTAAATTTTTAGTGCACAGCATAGACGACTTAACTAGACAATATCAACTAGCTGATTCAAATATGCTGATATATGTTTCCGTAACATGAAGTGCTGCATGCATTTATGTTTAAATGTTGTTGGCCAATATTTTCAGCATTTGCTGTAATAACTTTAATAGTAGATCATTTATTTTATCAATTTATCACTACATTGATACATTTTAAACATAATTGTCAATTTTGGAAAGGTGTCGCTTTGAATGATGTTTTATTTAAGGTTAGATTATACAAAACCAGTAGACAGGCGATTTATTATCAATAACCGCCCAAAACTTATTGACTTATTGAACACATGTTAGATTATGTCCCCTGGATTAATAATTTTTGAGTTAAAGAGTGTTAACGTTGAAATTTTCCAAAAAAGATAGCGGCAATACAGTATTATACATATTGTACTTTTATTAAGGCTCTTTACAATTGCACAATTTCCAAATTGCAGATTAGCATATGCCAAAATTGTACCAGAAAACATATTAAACTTCTGATTTCGGTTCCGTTTTTGTTTTTGTATTCATTTTCGCGATGAATTTACAATATATATCTGGATTTCAGTAAAATCGGACCAGTCTGTTCGAAGTTATCAGCAATACACCCACAGGCAGACATTTTATAAACACCACTTTTTGAAATCCTAGAGGTCCAAAATACATATTTCCGTTAAAATCTAACAACCGAATTTTTCCACAAAATCAATACCTCCCCTATATCATTAGTACAGAAAAGCAGGAAAAGCAACTGGACACAACATCCGTTAGAACTTCTCACGGAATAATAACATCGCGAAAAAGGAAGATTTATGATTGAGAACAGAAATCAGAAAACGGTTTAATGTGTTCTGTCTTCCGTTTCGATAAGACGATTCATATAATATAATTGGAGGTAGGGACAACTTCTTCTATGAAGTGGTAGGTAAATCACGATATTTTTCATGATAATCTTGACTACCTCATGGTATGATAACTAATTTACAAAACAACTGAAATACAAATTCATTAACAATAATAAATACCGATTTCATAGCTACCAAATACATTATAATTGATTTGTAATAGTGACAGCTGTAAAACTTTAACTGCTTGCTATAATTTTTTCAAGTGCACTGTAATATTATAAAGGAAAGGGGCATTTTTTTTTCAAAAAATTGAAATATACAGGGTGGCTCATCGAAAACGAAACAGGCGGGTTTTGTGACACTAAACCTGAATCCTTCGAAAAACGACCGAGCACGTTAAAATAATTTGCCAGGGAGGCATGTAACGTGGCTATTTTCATTCACCTATCTTCAACACTAAAATTGGGGTAAATTTCAGCCTAAACTATTTATATGGAAAGGTGTATCAAAAGTAATACTACCTGAAAGCTCGATGAATGTGCTTTACAATAGCATTTTTATTTTTGGATTCCGAGCATTAGTTCCCACTAAAATGCAGTCCACAGTTTGAGAGTAGTAAATGTTCGAAATGAGAACCACCAGCATCCATACAGGATGTGTTCAAAATGCAGTCGCACACTCTGAAGCATTTGTGGAGTGATTAGACGGTATTTGTTGATTATACGTTGTCGTAAATCTGGTGTAGAATCGGGATGGGTTGCGTAAATTTTACTCTTTAAATGACTTCATAAAAATTTGGATTATTTATCGGCCGTTCAGTTATAATATCAAAAAATTGCAAACTGCGGTCATGTCGTCGCCATTGAGTTTTTGTAAGAAATCTTCTAGGAATAAAACTTGTGGTCCTTTTCTGGTTCTATTAATACTCGGTACAATAGCCATTTGCATTGTACTCAACATAGGATCGACAGCAATGTAGCCCAGTATCGCGACTTCCACCGCCGCATCATTTCTTACCGGATTTTTAGCCTTTCACTTTTTATTAACGACAGACCCGTGCTCCTGAAATGTTCTTGCTCCAAAACATACTTGCGATTCACATCTGTATGTTGCTGGTTGAACAATTCGGCGCCCATACTGGGGCATTCATTTTTTCTGAAGAAGTGCGCAATCATTTCAACTCTTTCTGAAATCGAACAAACCATTTTAAATATTCAAAGAAAACAACGACATCTATGAAATACAGCGCAACACTGAAGCAAAAAAAAACATTCAAATGTTTTTACGCCAACGTATAGTCAACCAATGCCGTCTAATCATTCCATACATGCTCCAGAACAATTACTATCCCGGGACTTAAATTTCCACGGGAACTAATGCTCGGAATGCAGAACTAAAAATACTGCTGTAAAGCAAATTCATCGAGCTTTTAAAGGGTATGTCTTCTGATACCCCTTGCCGTTTAAAATTTTTAGGTTGAAAGTTACCCCAAATTTGAGGCTGAAAAACACGTATGTTTCATTTTCGGTGGGACACCCTGTGTATACGAGGTGGGTCAACCTATTTGTGCTCGAATCCGAAGATTGTTTCTAATACGAATTAGAAAATTGTGGAAATGGATGGGGTAATGTTGCACATTTATTGATTTAAACAACATTTTGCTATTTATTTTTTGTTGTTTTCCACTTGTTGAGTTTTTACTATGGTCTAATTACACCAACGGGTTCTGTTCATGTTAAATACTAATATAATTAATATTAGTTAAACTGTTAGTTACTACATTAAAAGATCAAGTTAACAGAAAGTAACTGTGATCCAATTATATACCAAAAAAATTCAATTATTTCAGTGATACATGTATCTTGGGTTGCGTCAACCACTTTTAAGGGAGGCCACTTAGCTGGCCCACTTTGCGTACATATACTGTGTGATCATTTTATCTTGTAATAAGTAGGCAGTTTACACCTTTCATATGTGCATGAAATGCACAGTTAAGTACTCCTTTTTAGCTATAGAAAATATTGTTCTACATTAAGAGCCCTTTGAATATGCATATGTCAACTACTGTTTTGTCAGAATTTACCAAAGTTCTGTACAAAGTTGTTGATTTGTACATATTCTTGTGGTAATAACAATCAGTTTCAATGTATTCTAACAGCGAGAAAATGGATATGCTGTTGATTTTGGAAGAATGCAGAGGGGCGGCGGACGATATGCACTCAGATATCCGGTAGACCCCTTCCATCACATAATACCTTTAAGTTTCAAAAGAAATTTGAGGCACTAAGGACAGTTTTCCAAATCAAAGATGAGACAGCGACATGCCATAACTGTAGAAGCTGAAGCAACAGTCATCAAGTAACTGGTAATCTCCATATAAGCCAACGAGCAGTTGCAAGAAATGTAGGCTTTAGCCAAAATTTGGTATTTAACCTTTGAAAAGCAAACCGGTTTCATCCGTATCACGTCACATTAGTGCAACACTTACTGAAGATGATTATCCACGTCGAGTGAATTTCTGCCAATTTTTAAGAAACAGAGTTACTACTGATCCGCTGTTTCTAAGAAATATTCCATTTTGCCACGACGCGACGTTTCGTTACAATGAGTGTATAAATAGACACAATTGCCATTTCTATTCACAAGATGACCCGCATTGGTTTCGGCAAGCACACTTTCAAAGAATTTTTACTGTAAATGTGTGGTGTAGTATCGTTGACAACTTTATGGTTGGTCCCCACTTCTTTGAGGGCAGTTTAAGTGGGGAATTGTATTTACATTTTTTAGATAATGATTTGCCTTAACTTTTAGAAGACATATCTCTTTATGTTAGACAGCGTATGTGGTTTCAAAAAGACGGAGCACCTGCCTACGTCCATAGTATTGCAAGAAACTACCAAGATGAAACTTTCCATAACTGATTAACTTTTTTTTTTTTTATTATAAATTAGCTGGCTCTGCAAACAAGATGCAATACACGGCTTTGGTACAAGAAAGATACTTATGGCTAGGGTACATCAATTTTGTGAGAGGATTAAGTGAGTACATTCACACCTCTGGCTTAAGTCATTTGAGTTCTGATATTGCTTAAGCTAATTATTCTAGTAGATCTTGCGGTAGCTTACGTTTTAGCCTAGTATGTATGTTCTTTTGGCCGAGGTTGAATTTGGTTGCACTTGTGCACATCACTATTTTTTTAAAGAAGTTACTAGTTAGTTTGTGAATGTAATCTGTGATTAGTGGAACACTCAATTCACGGTGTATTTGACTGTTGCGTACGAACCAAGGGCAGTTAATTGCAAGACGTAGCACTTTGTTCTGCATGGTTTGAAGTCTCTTCAATGTTGCTTTGGGTGCACTACTCCAAACTGGACAAGCATAAGTTAGTATAGGCCGGAGAATCGCCTTATAAATTAATAGCGAACATTCAGTTCTAAGGCAGGATTTGCGGTTGATCAAGGGGTACAATAGTACGAGTCTTGTGTGGCACTCATTAAGCTTTTTGTTTAGGTGATATCCCCAGTTCAGCTTAGCATCAAGATGGACTCCCAGGTACTTGACTGCAGTGTCTTTTGGATTCCATGGTATATCATCATTGTTTAATCTAATTGTTGGAAGATAGGTGTAACGCTTGAGTGCGAACATCTTTGCTTGAGATTTGGTTGGATTAATTTTTATTTTCCATTTTCGAAACCAGGCACAAGTTACGTTAACTGCGTTCTGCAGATTTTCTATCGTTGCTTCGACTGTAGTGTCCTGTGTTAGTATAGCCGTGTCATCTGCGAACATGGCTAGTGTAGAGTTGTTTACTGTGGGCAGGTCATGTACGTACAGGTTAAACAGAGTTGGTCCCAACAGGCTCCCTTGGGGGACCCCTGCATTTGTTGTTTTTATGTTGGATAGTGTTGCGTTGATCCTGACTCTGAACGTTCTGTTTTTAAGAAAGGAGTTTATGATTTTTATTATATAATTCGGGATGTTTAGCATAATCATTTTATACAAAAGTCCTTCTAGCCAGACTTTGTCAAAGGCCCTTTCTAAGTCTAGGAAAATTGCTGTGGTGTATTTCTTTTCTTCGAACCCCTTCTCAATTGTTTCTGTTAATCTAGTGAGTTGGTGAACTGTTGAGTGTGACTGTCTGAACCCAAACTGATGAGGCGGGATAATTTCGTTTTCAAGTATAAAATCTTGCAGCCGAGTGAGAATCACCTTTTCTAGTAGTTTGGCTAGGGTAGACAACAGGCTAATAGGTCGGTAGCTGTCTGGGTTGTGCTTGTCCTTTCCAGTTTTGTAGATTGGTAATACATTCGCGGTTCGCCAGGGTAATGGAAAGTATCCTAGTCTCATACATCCATTACAAATTGAGGTTAAGTACGCTACTGCTTTTTTGGATATATTTTTTAATATTTCATTGGTGATCAGGTC